>OY282559.1:100738599-100914886 GCA_958295665.1 Tipula vernalis | reverse complement strand
AGCATCCAACGTTGAGCGCGCCTTACGAATTGGTTTTGAGAAACGCCATATTGATTTTGAGAAAGAGCTTCATATCTTTCAACGGCTTCTTCTAGTCGGTTGTAGAGTAATCTTTCTAAGACTTTTCCCGCTTCATCCAAAAGACAAACCGGATGAAACGATAAAGGCTCTAGTGGCTGCGTTTTGCCCTTAGGTAGCAGTATCAGCCTTTGCTTCTTCCAGATGTCAGTGAAAGTACCTTCTCTAAGACAGGAGTTGAACACCTCCAGAAACTCCTCACCTTTCTCTTGGATTGCAGCCTTTAGGGCGACATTGGTTATATAGTCTGGTCCCGGCGCTTTCTTGCTAGGAATCCTCCTAGTTGCAGACATTAGCTCTTCGATTGTGAATAGCGGTACATTATCAACTTCGATATTTGGACGAAAGGTTGTGGATTGATGCGAGAACAGTGTTGAAACTATATTACTCATCAGTATCGGGCACGTTGGTACAACAAATCTGGACAGTTTCAGCTTGGACATTACCTACAGGTATGGCCTACCCCACGGATTTCGCTCGACCTCATCACAAAAGGATTTCCAGCATCTCCGCTTACTCTGCTTTATGGCCAGGGCACCTGAGGCCTCCCTTTATGTTTGCTGTAGGCTAGGAGATAAGTTGGTATTTCTCCCGCGTTGCAAATTCCGTCTAGCTCGATTACACCTTCGTCGGAGCAAGGCAATCTCCTCATTCCACTAGTAGGCCGGCGGACGACGTTCGCTTATTATTCTCCTATGCATTGTTATATTACAAGCCCTGATAACGCTGTTTATCAACTGAGTTGCTATACTGTTGGCGTCACCCGTCAGGCTAGTGTTGCGAAGCATGCATTTGTATATGTTCTCGTCAAAAGCATTTGTCCTCCATCCAGCTTTCCAAAGATCATCGCTACGATATGATCGTCGAAGTTCACACAGAATAGCCCGATGGTCGCTGTGCGTATAAATGTCGCTGACCTCCCAGGCCACCCCAGCTCTCGCGAGGGATTAGCTAGCAAACGCAAGTCTATCACCGAACCAATATTACCCCTGTTGAATGTTGACGTGCTACCTGTGTTACAGAGAACCACGTCTAGAACCGAGAAGGCTTCCAGTAGTGCTTGGCCTCTTCCGTTGGTTTGAGTGCCGCTCCACTCAGTAGACTATGCATTGAAGTCCCCAGCAATTACCTTGGGGTAATGATCTTTCGCATCCATGACCAAACAGTCCAAAAAGTTGGTGAATTGCACGAGTGGCTCAATCGGAGGGGCGTAACAGCTATAAAAATGTACGTAATTGATTTTAGCTCGAACGAACCCGACGAAATTTTGCGAAGTTTCTTAGATGGCAAAACTACCGCAAGCCCAAATTGCAGCCTTGCCACTACGATCACTAACCCAAGCGTTATCGTCCACATTTCTATAATGTTCGCTTAGCAGTGCGACGTCTGGCTTCAGCTCATGTACGGTCTGCCATAGAAGGTCCTGGGCAGCTTCGCAGTGGTTTAAACTTAGTTGAAGAACTTTCATTTCCGGCGGGTGTTCCTTGCGGTCTTTTGTCGTGCTGGGCATGAGTAGGTAGATGCATGTATAGATGTGTAGATATGTAGATAAGTGTTTAGCTGTATAGATGTATTGAAGTATGTGTAGACGTAAAGATATATAGATGTATAGATGTTTGTATAAATGTAAAGATGTAGGTTTTTGTGGTAATTGCATCTTTTGAGTAAATATGCAAACTATGTAGTTATTCCAAGTAGTAATTTATGATCTAATAATATAGAAATGCAATATTATAGAATAAATTTAATGTTTTAATAATAAAGGATTTCCCAAACCAGAGTGGTAACAGTAGCGGTGTGATAACGATTCTGTGGCATCTGATTACACGGTGGTATGTAAAGCTGCCGAAATTGGCTAATTATAAACCTCAGTACCGCAACAGCTACAGCTCTGTGTTGGGAAATCACTTATTTTGTTATAAAATGTATAGGCCATATCCACATTAAGCACAAATTGCGAATGCTGTATTTTTATAAAATAATGTAATAAAATATGGTTATATACAAATAAATTATTTATTTATAATATTATTTTGATGTTCTCAATCAAATTAATTTAAATTAACTTCAACGTAAAACAAAAATCAAGATTCGTAAAAAAGTGAACCTCTTACAAACCTCTTAACATATTTTACAGTATACATTTTAATAAGAGCTTCATGGTATATATTTAACGAGAGGTCTTAATGAAAATAAATCTTAGATTAATTTTTTAATTAATAAAAGCAAAATGATGTTTGCTAAAATATTTGTTAATTAAAATAAAAAAAGAGTCGCTCGGTCTGTTGTTATGAGGTTTAGGGTTAATTTAATTTAATTGGTTTTAAAATATCACAAGAATAATAAAAAGAGCGAATTTCTTTGTATATAAATTTATTTTACATCATATACATATATATATATATATATATATATATATATATATATATATATATATATATATATATATATATATATATATATATATATATATATATATATATTATTATTATTATTATTATTATATTCTATTATTTATATATGATATATATTTGTTCTTTTTGTGTAGAGGAGGAGAAAACCCTCAGAAGCGCTGTGCCGGACTCTTACCGACTAAAAACCCCTTCCCTATCTCCTCGCAACATCTGGGATTGCAATTTTTGCAATAATTCAGCCGCGGGATGTCCGTTGTCAATTTGTTCTACTTAGTTCGAATTACTCGATGTGCGGTCTCTCATCTTCTGAGTTAGTATCACCCTGATCATCTGACAAATATCATTTCAAGCTTCTTCTTCAGCTAACATCTTTGGAATTATGTTCCTTGCCATTAATTGTCCTACCCGATCAGCGCATGCTTGCCGCTCCCATTGCCATTTTTTAACAGTGTATTATGGTGTGCTCCGCTGTGTCCTCTTCTCTGCAATAATAGCAGTTAGAGGTCTCCATAATGTGCATCCTACAGAAGTAGCTGTTGAAACAGCAATGACCCGATGAGAACTGTGTCAGATGAAAGTTGGTATCCTCATGCTTTCTTTCCACCCACTCCTTGATGCTAGGAATGAGCTGCCTCGTCCAGGCTCCAGTGTCTGCATAGGTAGGGCAATGGTACATTGTACGCGCTCCAGTTGCTCACGAGCTTTAGCTACATCTAAAGCTCGGATCCAGATAGGTGAATTATACAATATTATGGATGTAACTACGTTAAGAATATTCCACAGCATCGGTCCCAAGACCAAGCCCTGAGGTACACCGCTAGTAATCCCTATGTGCTTAGCTGTGCCTGTTACCTCCATGATAATTCGCCGCTCACTCAGATAGCTTTATATCATCTTCCTAAGATATGGGCTCACCTGCAGTTCGTTTAGCTTTCCCCGGATTAATTTCCAGGATGCACTATTAAACGCATTCCGTACATCCAGCGTGATTACAACCGGAATGTTTCTCGTGTATTGAGATCCCTCCACTGCTGAATCCATCAGCCTCATTACCTCTGCAATAGCATCTATCGTAGAGTGCCTTGCTCGGAATCAAAATTGATTAACGGATAGTACACCTGCTCTGTCAATCTCGCCTACCAGTCTGCATAGCGGTATAGGTGTTCAAGGAGTTTTCCAAAAGTATCCAATAGGCACAGTGGCCTATAAGATGTAGGCACTCTGTCTGATTTCCCTTATTTTTTAAGTAGAACAAGTCGGGCCGTTTTCCATATGTCGGGGAACTCTCCATTTTTAAGAGCGCGATTCATCACATTCAATACCCGGTTTGGGTGTATTTCTAAAGCAATTCTGACGGCCTTTGGTGGAATTCTGTCTGGTCCCCCGCTCTTCCTTGTCTTCATTTTGCGCCAGGCTGTCTATAGTTCCTCCGCCGTAAAGGGCGGAATAGAAATTAATTTTGCTTTTTTTTAATTTTTATTTTTTTACAAAAATATAACTTTTAAAATGGTTTTTATGTAGTTGGTATTATTTATGACAGGTGGCCAATAGTTATGGTTAGCTATAATGATACTGAACGTATTCGCTATCTACAATTAAGCTATTATTACGTTCATACCTTGTCAATTAAGGTTCGTATCACTGGATTTTGAATAAAACAAAATCAATTCAATTTATCAGCAACGATTTTCTTTATGTCACACAAAAATTATAACAACACTATTTACTAGCGATAATTCACAAAATCACTTTAAATAATTTTCACACAATTTTACTCTTCACTTATAATTTTTATTTCGCACTAAAACACTTTTTAAATCACTTTTTAATTACTTTTTAATCTCCACACTGTCGTTTTCCAAGTACTACTAATCCCATTCGACTTCGTTCACCTTTTTATATACACAACCAAACTTCTAGAAATCTTATGATTTTTCTAGTTTAAATAGCGTAGAAACATTTAGAACAATTTTATCATGGAAAATACCATTTTAGTACAGTTTAACATTGAGCTATTAATTTAAATTAACTCTGTCCGTAAATGAAATTTTTGGCCGTATAAATATTTTTGGAAATGCTTGACACATTCCACTATAGCCAACAGTTCTTTCCGTGTCACGCAGTAATTATGCTCCGGTTTTGATAATGTTTTGGAGTAGTTCGTAATAACTCGTTCTTGGCCATTAGCATCCTGTGATAACACACCTCCTATACCGTCATGACTTGCATCGGTGTCCAAAATAAATTTGCCGTTGGGTATAGGGTACGCAAGGATTATCGCGACACATAACCGTCTCCTTAGTTCCACGAATGCTTCCTCTTGGTCATCCTTCCATTCGAATGCCTTGTTTTTCCTTGCCAACTCATGTAAGCTCTTGGCAATGTTGGCGAATCCTGGCACGAAACGTCTATAATACGTGCACAATCCCATAAAGCTTCGTAATTCGTGTAAATTTTTAGGTCTTGGCAATTCCTATACCGCTGCGATCTTTTCTTCGTCGGTGTGAATTCCATTATTCGTTACCAGATGACCTAAATATTTGACTTCAGGGGTGAGATGTTGTAACCATCACGTTTTTCGCTTCGATGCATTTTCGATAGAATAACGGTACTGCTTTGTTAAAAATATAAAATTTTAAAACAATTTAGTTCTAAAATACCGTTATTCTATCGAAAATGCATCGAAGCGAAAAACGTGATGGTTACAACATCTCACCCCAGTTCTAAATAGTCTACACTTCTTTGGGCTTAACTTCAATCCGGCGGCCTGTATCCGATCTAAAACTTCTGCCAAGTTCCTTAGATGCTAATCGAAATCCTTCCTAATGACGATGATGTCGTCCAGATATATTAGGCACGTCTTCCAATGAAATCCCTTTAACAGGCGCTTCATTAATCGATCAAAAGTCGCAGGGGCATTACATAATCCGAACAGCATAATATTAAATTGCCAAAGTCCGTTACCCACACTGACAGCCGTTTTCTCGTGATCTTACTCATGGACTTCCACCTGCCAATAGCCGCTTTGTAGATCTAATGTAGAAAATATTCGAGCACCCGATAATGTGTCTAATGTATCGTCGATCCTTGTCAATGGGTAGCTATCTTTTTTAGCTACATCATTGAGTTTTCGGTAATCAACGCAGAATGTCATACTACCGTCCTTCTTCTCGACCAATACTACCGGTGAGCTCCATGGGCTGTTAGATGGTTCGATTACTCCTGCTGCCTGCATATCTGTTACAATTCGATTGACTTCTTTCTCCGTATCAATTCGATGCTTTACCATTGAGGTCCCTCCGTTATTACCCTTTGTACTACAGAACATGGTCACATACCGTTTGAGTATTTTATGTGCAGAATTTTTCTGTGAGTCGGTAAGGTCTTCGGTCCATTTCTGCATAAGTTGTTCTACCATTTCTCTCCGGCCTTGTATGTCGGCTTTTTCAATCGGACTTTTCTGTTCACACTTTACTATAGTTGAAACCTCTTTACATTTGCCGATTATTTTCTCTTTCTCGATGGTTTTCGTCTTATCCGATAAATTTAGAGTACTAATTGGTACTCTATAGTCGTCGCCTGGCTTATCTAGGGCTTCCGATTATAATTTCCTTGGCTCCGTTCTCCTCTTCATTAGCTTCAACAACCCACAACTTGGGTGACCAAGAACCTCCCTTTAACCTTCCCCATACGATCGTCTCCGAGTTCGGTGGCAGCTTCGCCCGATGATCAATAATAATTCGCCTGGTAGCTGCTCCGGCACTGCTATATGAAAGTGGCCACTCGATGTTATCGTAAATTAAAACGCCTCGTCCAACATCCACCAAGAAGCCATTTGCCCTCATGAAGTTCATTCCCATAATGACTTCATCCACAATATCTGCAATCAGCACTTCGTGTTGGAAAAGAGTTCTTCCGATTTTTATTTTCACAATTTGTATGCCTTTTATTATTAAACTACCTCCAGTTGGCAGTTGCCGTTTGTAGCTTCAATCCATTAGCTGGTAATATACCTCCATAAATCAGATCTTTACGGACAATCGTGCGATTTGCTCCCGTATCCAGGGTGATGATGCAATCCGTGTCATCAATGTCGCCCTTGATTGTTAAGCTGTCACCGCCTCTTGCTACTTCCGAAACGCGGATGGAGGCTATTGGGCAATCGGTTATGGGAGTCAGATTCTGCCCCTTTAAGCTGACTCTTTGTAGTTTAACATCTCTGTTGTCATTTAGCCTTCTTGCCTGGCCATTGCCTGCTCCCCGCTTAGCCTTAGCTGCATAGGAGATGGTGATCTTCCCCTTTTTCTTCTAATTTCCAGCAGTCTCGAGAGATCTGACCGATTTTATCACATGCCCAACATTTGATTCTTCCGTTTCTGTCTCGGTATCTTGGTGTTTGAAAATGACGAAAGATGTTATCCCGTCGAATATTGGCGGCTTTAACTCGATTGATTGGACGATTTGTACCATTTGCGTCGTCGTTGATCCACTTGCCTTGACATTAGTTAATTCTTTCTCGAGGCGTTGCAATTTTTCCACGATTTGTTGAACCTTTGTTTCTAATTTTTTTTCAACCTGTTGAACCTTCGTTTTGGCAAGTTGGACTTCCGTTTCTAATTTTTGGTCAACCTGTTGAATCTCCATTAGCGGCTTCTCCAAGTTTCTCGTCCATTCTCTTTGAACCATCTATAATTTGGTCTTTAATTTCCTCTCCTTGTTGTTTCATTTCTTGATTCGACTGCTCTTCTTGTTGCGCCATTTGATTTTTAATTTCTTGGTTTGACTGATTTTGTTGTTCATTTTGTTGTCTCATTACACTCATTTTCTCATCATTTGGTTTAAAGCAACGATTAACTGCGACAAATCGAAATTTCCATTATTATCTCCTTCTTTCTGCTCTACGGTTGCCGCATCCGTAATTTCGACGCCAAAATCATGATGGTCAGCGTTCAACCCTTCTTTCTTCATAGCGTTACGTAGTCGCGCTTGTAAAGCTGTTTAACTACCATCAGTACCCAAACCCCGTTTCTCAAGTTCCCTCTTAAATTCTGGAACTTTTAATTCGTTGAGAATCATTTTCTTTATCTTACTATTCACAATCCCACCGTCGTCACCAATTTTTACGTTTTTGCCTTGTCAATTAAAGTTCGTATCACTGGATTGTGAATAATACAAAATCAATTTAATTTATCACCAAAGAATTTATTTATTTATTTATACACAGTTTATCAATAAAAATTCACAAAATCACTTTATACAAATTATTCTCAAATTTTACTGATCACTTTTACATTTTATTTTACACTAAAACACTATTTAATTCACTTTTTAATTCCTTTTAATCTTTACACTATAGCTTACCAAATATTACTAATCCAACTCGACTTCGTTCGCCTTTTTACATACACAAACCAAACTACTAGAATGCTCATGACTTTTCCAGTTAGAATAGCGTAGAAACATTACGAAACAATTTTTATCATGGAAAATTCCATTTTAGTACAGTTAAACATTGAGCTATTAATTTAACTTCTTCTATTACACACTAGATGTCAGCGTCACAAGAAAAATTAATTCTAATGCTGTGTGCCTCAGAAGACTTTTAATGCAATATTTAAATAAATGTCACTAGGTTTAAAGTATTTAATTGTGCCTGATAGCCAACTCTACTTTTCAATGTCTCAATAAATGACATCTAATAAAAAATAAACCGAGTCGTTTATTAAAAGTATATAATTCAAAATAAGATTTATATAAAAATGTAGGATTTAAGGTATCCGAATTTGTTCAACGCAATAAGAATGCAGCCCGTATCGTATTTTATGTTATATTTTAATTGTAATTGCTTTATATATTATTCCTGTTATGTAAAACGATTATTAACCATACAATCAGATTATAGCAATTGATTTTGGTGTTGCGAGTAGTAAACAATTCGTGTTTTTTTCTTAAAAACTAATTAAACTCTACATTTTGTGGCTCAACCGGGATCGATCAGTGGGTAATTTTGAGCAACATATACATATGAAGGAAATTCCTTAACCTATTGAGTTTTCTTGAAGCAAATGTGTAGTTTTGTACGTTTAGGTTTAGTTTTGGTGCGTTTAACGCGTTGTGTTCCAAACAGGGAAAACCGACCGATTAAACATTTAAGTTTGTGGTGATTAACGTGTATAAAACTTTATCGTGAAGGTTATATATAATAGTTGGCGAATTTTTATATCCGTGAGTCAAGAAATATAAAGTACCGTATTGTGTACAAAGGACGTTTGGTTGAAATTTAAAAATAAGTGTTGTTGGACAGAGTTTTAATTTAGTAAAGATAAAAGATAAAATTAGAATGGTTCTTTTAATTTATTGTGTTTATATATGAAGTAAAGTTGTTTTAATTTTAGGGCTGAAAGTGAGGTTTGCTATCAAATAACAAATTATTAAGAAATTTTAACTGAGATAATAATCTTCATAATTCACCTGAAATTGAGGACGCTTTGATGATGGAAGGTGGTGACAGCGGAGATATGACGAATAGAAATAGGGAGCCTAATGCTAGCAAACTTAACGGCAACCAACAGGAAGATAATATCCAGTTAGAAGAGTTACGAACACGGGAGATGGCGTTGAAAGATAAAGAAATCAGAATGAAATCTAATATCGTCCCTACTGCTGGAGCTTGCTTAAGTTTTAGAGATGTCGAAGAATCGCTTTCGAAGTTTAGCGGGAAGGATGATTATTCCGCCGAGAAATGGATTCAGGATGTCGAAGATGCTGCTGTATGTATGAAATGGAATGCTGAACTAAAAGTTATTACTGATACCTGGGAAAATCTAACCACATATTTAGTCAACGAATTCAAAAAGAGATTGAATTCTGCTGTGACGCATGGCAGAGAGGAAAAAAAGAAAGATGAATCTTTCGAAAATTATTTAATCGCTATGCGTGTCCTAGGTCAAACCGGCAACTTGGAAGATGCTTCGATAATCGATTACTGTATAAGTGGAATAACCGATTATAAACATAATAAGGCGGTTTTATATGGATCAACCTCTATGAATCATTTCAAAAGTAAACTCGTAATTTATGAAGAAATCAAACAAAAAAAAATAAGATAAAAGCACCAATCGAGAGCGTAACAACAAAGCCAATTGAGAACAAAAAGTCAAATAGATTCCAAAGAATGGCAAGATGTTACAACTGTGATGGAACCGGGCATCTAAGAAAAGATTGCGCGAAAAAATCTTATGGTTCAAAGTACTAAATCTTGTGCAGCCATAGAGAATCAGGATGATTGTTCATCTAAAGCTGTCAAAAATGTAATGTTCAATGGAAAGGAACTTTGTGCACTAGTTGATACCGGAAGCGACATTAGTTAATGTCACATAAAAAATTCATTGAAACGGGCATTTGCGAATTTAGCGAGGAGTGCACAATATTCCATGGTGCGGGGTCCAGAGATGTATCAACCGTAGGTAGGGTTAATGCAAAGTTAAAAATAGAGGATGAAGTATACGAGACCACAATTCACATATAATATTGCCAGTTAACTTTTTATTGGGGGGAATTGGAATTACTATGAGAAAATTCATTCCGGGAAACGTTTCACTGGTGATTGAGCATGGAGAACTTCCACTGAACATAAACCATATTGATGATCGTGAAGTGGCGGATAGAATTCGATTATTGGTAGTAAACTAAAATCCATTGAAGAGAACGCCAAGTCCAAACATAAAAATGAATATTGAGCTGACCGATTGCTTATAAACTGAATTATGTAAGAAAATTATTAAAATTGTTAAAACTGTATGATTTTAATTAACAATAGTTAAAATATCGTGCATTAACTAAAAATAAAATATAAAATTTTAACACTTTTAATATAAAATTTTATTTTATCGTTTTAATTTACGATGATAAATTGAAATTTTGTATTAAAACTGTTAAAATTTTAAATTTTATTTTTATTAAATGCACGATATTTTAACTATTGTTAATTAAAATCATACAGTATTAACAATTTTAATAATAATGTTACATAATTTGGTAAAAAAGTGAATATAGTTCTCGTTACTCGTTCTCAATATGTACCGGGCTTTACTGCCTACGTATTTTAAACTGTATGTCATACAAATTGAAAAGTCGTCGAAAAGTAACGTCGTAAACTGCCTTTTCACCAAGCATCTATGAGGAATTAGCGAAAGCTTCAAAATTTGAAAAGTCTTCTGAGGCATACAGCATAAATTATTATTAATTGTTTCAGGACAAAATATTTTATAATGAATGCAAATTTACATTCTTATTTGATTTCAAGTTATGACATACTTTTAATAATGGATATACATAATTGAAAATTTAAAGATAAATGCTTATGCTTAACACTACTAATAAATGTAATCTAATTAATGTTTTGTTTGCAGCTGTTCTTGTTGATGTATTCTCAACAATGTGAATGTGGATGTGAATGCCTGGACTGGATGCCATTTTTCATATTTAACTGATGGGAAAAATTGTTGGCCGGAGTAATAAGAACAACTTTGCTGAAGAAAGCAAAACGAAAATCTTACTTAATGGTTCAAAAGCTATCAACGTGAAAATGATTGAATGAGTGTGATATCTCAAAAATGGGAGCTAACTTTGAAACATTTTGACCAATGGACTCAGCGTACTAATTAGGTTTGCCTCCTGGGTGCCAAGCTTGTCACAAACAAAGGCTCAACATTCAAGCAGAGTGTAATAATTTTAAGTAGAAACGAACTAAAGTTAAACTGATTTAGGAACTGCAGTCAAATGACTACATTTTTTTTTTAATTTTTTTACGATTACGATACCAAATTATACCTTATTAAACATAACTAAGTAATATATCCTGTTCTAAAATATGCCGTGATGATTGCTCTGTTTTGAACATGCCGTTATGAATTAGATCCCCTAAATAAACTGTAACTATTGCAAACGGTTCACGAAATTAAAATCGGGGTGAAACCGCATTTACATTCTCTATTACCGAGAAATTTATGTCACTTTATGTTAAAATAACATTTTGTTTACAGTATCAAATTTATACACTCAGTTACATAAAAAAAAAAATAAAATTGTACAATAATAATAAAATTTATTATACGTAGCTATACCGTTTTCATTTGTTTTTTTAAGTTTCACCAAAAATACAGTTTTCCATAAAATACAAACAAATAGACCGGAGTGGTAAAACCACGAATCTTGTATAACAATAACCACGTATTTTACTTAAAAAACATAACAAACCGGAAAAATTGTATTTCAAAAAGAAAAAAGAAAAAATTATTTAAAATGTTTGGTGAATTTTATTTTAGTTTTTACTTTTCCGTTTATTTTATTCTTTTGTTTTTTTTTTTTTTTTTTTTAATAAAATTACGAAAATTGAATGTACAATTTTTATTCATTTGTGTAAAATTTAAATTCGGGCAAAAAATAAAACAAAAAAAAAAAAAAAAATTTCATTTAAATTTGAAACCATGTTTTACCTGGGAATATAAACCAAATTTGGTTGTTGTTGGCTACGTTATTATACTTATGACTATAGCCTGGCTCTTGCCTGTTAAAATATATTTGCCATTGTTATCAAATGTATAAAAATTTCTTGTTAATTTAATTTTTTGTATAACAATACAAAAAAGAAAAGAAATAATTTTATTGTTTTGGTAAAACAAAAAATTTGTAATTCTGTGTGGAGAAGTTATTGATTTGTTATGGAGGCGCTCTGATTACACGAATATGTCTATAATTTAGCTGGGTATACATAGGAATGTTGTAGTAAATTTGTATTACATGGTTAAATTTTTTACTAACCTAGACCACATTGCAAACACAAGAACGATTTCATTTGCAATTTATATTCTATGTTTGTAGGGAAAAATGTTTTCAATACAATATGTTAGGAACGTATACAACTATTAAATTTAATATGTGCTACCTTATGTAAACTGGTATTAATATTATTTTTAAAATGAGATGAACAAAGTGAGACCAAGGTGAACTCTGCCTCAATGCCTTCCCGAGTAAAGATACAAATCGGACACTTAATGACTGAACACCAAAATTAAAGGCTGAAGGGATTAGATTTTGTTCAAACCGAGAATAAAAGTGTTGTAGGTTTTGCAAATATTATATGTAGATATTTTATGGACAATTTAGTTTCTCTTTAAAACTAATTAAAAAAATTTCTAGTTCAACTGAATTAAGATTTTTATCAAGTTTAAGCTGAAAAGTCAGAAAGTCTTTCAGAATCAATTCAAAAAATAATTCTATTATGTAGGTCGAATTTAAAATGTATTTAATCTTTGAGGTCTGGAGTTTGTTGCTTTTGGTTTCTATTAAATAAAACCATAATTTTTGTTCTTTTTTTTACTGTTAAAGTTAGCCAAAAGCTTCCAGCCGAAAGTGAAAAATCCATAATGCAGATTGGGTTAGTAAAAAAAATGATAATGCAGATTGTGTGATCTCAGCCGGAGGTAAAACACATCGGTGATGCAGATTGTGTTATTAATAATAAATAAACCCTTTTAAAGTTACCCTGTTAAAGTTAGCCGAAAGTGAAAAGTCGATAATGCAGATTATGTTATTGACATTCCAGCCGAAAATAAATCAGCCTCTAGAGTGTTATGTCTGGAGATGGATTGCATTGATGTGACTTGTCAATAGCTATCGCACGAAAACAATTCAGTTCAATTTTCCCGTGGGAAATCTCGGAAAATTCTCCATATCCAGACATAACACTCTAGGGCTGATTTTATACCAATTTTCTAATAATCTTTGAAAAATCGAATTTTCCGAGATTTCCCACGGGAAACTTGAACAGATTTTTTTCATACGATAGCTATTGAAAAATCTCATAAAAACGATTTAACTGCAGCTATCTATACATTCTAAAGGCTGATTTTATTCCAATTTTGAGAATTATTCTGATTTTTCGATATTTTCTACGAATAGGTCAAGCAAAGTTTTACACGTTAAACTATTTACAAATTTTTTTATTTAAATCTAAGTATTCTATTTACTTTCGGCTGATAGCTACTACATTTTTTATTTTCGGCCGGAATGTTAATAGCATAATCTACATTATCGACTTTTTACTTTCGGCTGGGATTAGACACTCTGCATTACCATTTTTTTTTACTTTCGGCGGGCAGCTTTCGGCTAACTTTAACAGTATTTTAAAGTTAGCCGAAATTAACAAGTCGATAATGCAGATTATTATGTTAGCCGAAAAATATATATGAATGTATTGAATTTTCGATGATGAATGACGCTGAATTCGCTTAAGTAAAATTTATCCCTTGTAAAAACTGTTCCAATTAGCGTCTGAATAATGCAGGAGATGAAAATAAAACTCGCACGCCAAGATACTAAACCAATTTTGTTTTATTTTTAATTTCCAAAATAATTTGTTTTAATTGATTTTAATGAAATGTTTCTCGATCAAACGCCAAAATAAGAATAGGATGATGTTAGCTTTCGTCCAACTCAAGTTAGCTTTTTTGCTTAAATTTAAGAAAAGTTAATTTATATTAATTTTCAAAATTTGCGCAATTATGGCATTATTACTTTATTCGCATCGATCGCACTCTTCCTAATTGACTATAATCTATTACAAATTGAGAGCAAGATTGACATTTGATTGATGTTGACAATTTGTGTTTACAATGTTTACGGCTAATCTGTACAGTTTTTAAAGTTAAAAAGATTTAAATTTAGAAAGCTACGTCGAATTTCGCTGCTTGGTGTTTTTAAAGTTAATACCCGTGTAATGCCATCGTTTCCGGGATGAACGGCTACTAGTCTGCCACGTATCCATTGACTGAGGTATAAATTGTCCTCCCTTATAAGGATAAGGTCGCCGATTTCAAACTGATTATCTGATGTTTTACATTTATATCTCTGCTGCAATGATGTGAGATAATCACGATGCCATCTATGCCAAAAGCCTTGTAGCCGCTGCTGGATATTTTGCCATCTCGATAATTTGTTTATTGGTATCTCGTCAAGCTTTGGTTCCGGGGTCAATGTCAAAGATTCTCCTACCAAAATATGTGCCGGTGTTATTAGTTCTAAACATCTTGGATCATCATTTAGTCCGCTTAATGGACGTGAATTGAGAAGAGATTCAATTTGAGTGATTAAAGTTGTCATATCCTCGAATGTTAAATTAACGTACCCGTTTTAGATGGTATTTGATCGACTTCACCGCAGCCTTCCATAAACCACCAAAATGTGGGGCCTGTATTTGAGTTGTATTTGAGTTATGATTTGGTGTTTCAGTTGTTGCAGTTCTCTATTACCACCAATAAAATAGGATCCATTGTCGCACCACATTTGTTCGGGAGTTCCTCGTCGTGCAATGAATCGTTTTAGTACAGCCAGGAATGAATCAGTATCAAGACTGCTTACAACTTCTAAATGTACTGCTTTTGATAATTTAGCACACAAAGACCACCACATATGCCTTCTCTGCAGGAGAATTTTTTCACTTACTGGTCTTAATGTAAAATGGGCCAGCATAATCTAGACTGGTTTTTGAGAATGGGCGGTTTTGGATACACCGTACTGCTGGTAAATTGGCCAATTCCTGTTCATTTTTGGTATATCTGTAGCGGGTGCATATGATGCAGGATTTTATATAGTGTTTTATCATTATATCGTGCTCCTATCATCCAATACTTGCTCCGAATTATGCTCAACGTTAATGAACTAGCAGCATGCATGTGTTTCACATGAATATCATGGATTATTTTTTCGCCAAAGATATTGTTTTTGGGCAAAATTATTGGGTGCCTAGTCGCATAGGGTAGCGATGATTTGCTAAGCCGTTTTCCTGCTCGTAGCAGTCCATTTGGATCCACAAAGGGGTCAAGCGATGATAAAAGATGTTTTGTAGGCAGTGATGATTTCGTTCTTTGCTGGAAGTTGCGAAGGATTACGTATTCCGCTTCGTATAGCTCAGTTGGAGTGACTGTTTTATTTGGTTATTTTGCAAGCTGTTTCCGTCGTGATGGTGTCCCAAATCTTAAAATATAAACCACTATTTCTCGTATTTTGAACCAAGACGAGAATTTTGTGAGTAGATTTTTAGTGATATCGGCCTCCTTGGTTACCTTTGTCAATACGTTCATATACTTCGACCTTTCTTCTAGCGCACCGTCGTTCATTTCTGCTGTTGTCGACTTTGATTTTGGCCAGTTGGACTCAGGTTGACTCAACCAATCAGGCTCATGCCACCAGAGCTGTGATTTCGCTAAAACTTGCGGTTTGACTCCTCTAGAGATGATATCTGCTGGTTTTTGTTTGGATTCAACATGTTGCCATTTCCTTCGCGGAACTGTTTCTAGAATTGTTGCAGTTCTGTTGCCAATGAAAGTTTTCTATTGTCGAGAAACGTCCGATAACCAATGAAGGCCGATCACCGAATCTGTCCATGCGAATACGTCTATTCAATCATATTATAGAGACTCTTTACATAATTTGACTGACTTGCAAAGCAGAACTGCCCCGCAAAGTTCCAATCGAGGTAATTATATCTGTTTGATCGAAGCAACTTTACTTTTTGCGTATATAATGTTGATGGTAACTTCGCCATTTTCGTTGATTGTGCGTAAATAGATGACACTGCCATATACCGCTTTCGAGGCATCACAAAAAGCATGTAGCTGAAGTTGTTTTGGGTTACATAATGTTGTTAGCCGCCGCGAGATTTTAATTGACTCCAATGCTAGTAACGATTGGTATATACTGTGCCATGAATTTGTAATGCTGTTGGGTGAACTGGAATCCCAATCGATTTTATGAAGCCAAAGTTTCTGCATCAACATTTTGAATAGTATTACTGTTGGTGCAAGCGACCCTAAGGGGTTCGACGCAGTTGACAGTATTCTTCGCTTTGTCCAATTTATGTTGCCGTCACTCTGGTGCACCTTGAAAGAAAATGTATCTGTTTCTGCATTCCATATTATACCAATCGTTTTAATTGATGTGTCATCTTTAATTAATTTTGGAATATTTTGAACATCGCGGCATTAGATTTCCACTTCCGTAAATTAAATCCGCTGGAACTTAATATCTTCCCAAGCTATTCTTTCAGTACCATAGCTTCCTCAACGCTATCATATCCTGTCAGCATGTCATAAATGTAGAATTCATTATTGATTTTGTGTGTCGCCTGGGGGTATAATGACTGGTAATTCTCTGTGGACTTTTTTAATGATTTTACTGCTAGAAAAGGCGCACACGCAGTCTCATATGTTTCAGTATTTAATTTGTATGCTTTTAGCTGTTCGTTGGGATTATTATGCCACAATATCAATTGAAAATTGGCATCGTCAGAGGTTACACCGATTTGCCGATACATTTTTTCGATGTCGGCAACTAGGGCAATTGGATGTTTCCGAAATTTTAGCAGAATTGTAGAAAGCTATGTTTGAATGTTTGTTCAAAGACACTTGCGTACTAGTTTTGCACGAGGCATTGAAAACGACTTTCAACTTTGTAATACTGCTGCTGGCCTTGATAACAGCGTGATGTGGTAGAAAATATTTCGCGTCACTCTTCTTCAGAACCTTGTAACGCTTCTTGGTGCTACGGTGCACATGCTTGCTGTAATCTTTAATCCTGAGAGCTCAGTGAAGGTAGGGTTCAAACTATTTAGCGACCAGCAGCATTACAAATAAACACGGTCATGTGCAGAATAAAAAAAAAAAAAAATTTATTCACTTTCAATGCCCTTGCCTCTTAACACTTTCCACTTCCCCACTAAATAATCACTTAGACAACCATATTTAAATTTAACACATTTTATTTAAGATTATTATGGATTTAAATTTATACATGAACAATAAAATAATTTGAAGCTACCGACCTTCTCTACATAATACAATAATAATTGCGTTTCAAACCCGAATTGTGGAAAATATGTACGTATAACCCAACACCTATGCACGTATATGTAATTTTCTATTGAGCAAACTATACCCAAATTGCTGTATATATGAAAAACTCACCGCCGTTATTGATGTCCTTCCAGGAGCGCTCGTGGATGACCTTATTGCAGTTTAAAATAACTATAATAAATTGTTTTAGGTGTCAATTATAAACAACCACCACCATATCACTTTTCCACAATTTGACCGTTTTTTTTTTTTTTTTTTTTTTTTTTGTACCGTTAAAATTTAATTTTAAATTTTATTTATTTATTTTTTTTTTATTTTTTATTTTTTTTGTAGGTAACGGTTACTTCACTATAAACTAAATTATTAAGAACTAATTAATCACTAATTTCCCACCACCAACTTAAAAATGAGCAATACAAATGAAAAGTGCACTTAAACTAAAGTGAAATCACAAAAAAAAAGTGATCCAATGTTCTTCTCGACTGTGCCAATTTATATTGGGTATTTTTGGCACTACACAACCGGACAATTGATTCTGATGGATGGATTAATCGGTTGTATCCACTTGAGATCAACAACCTGCGTTGACCGCTGTGTTGTTTGGGTGACAATGCGTGGTCCAAATTTACCACATTTTCTCGAATGATCTAACAATGGATGACGAGATAAGACTAGATTAGTCTACCAACACGACTAAACCAAAATAATTTAAGTCTTAAGGCACGCACTGTCTCCTTAATGTTTTATAACATATACTTACACGAACGATTCAAATAATCCACCAGGAACGCTAATAATAGCTTGTTCATTTGTAATGGCTAGGTATATTTTGCGGTATCCCATTAAATATCGGTCGCAAAATTGTGACACCTGATCTAGCCTTATTACAATAATCTATTTTGATTAATTAATTATTGTTTATCACAATATAAGATTGTTGTAGGACAATATTTTTTTTTTCAACAATAACTTGTTTATTTTTTTTGTTTTATAATTTTAAAATGCACTAATTGATTTTAAGATATATTTTATATGCACAATGGCAGAAGATTGGAAATCGAATGATAGAGAATCAGTTAGTCCCAAAATCAACAACCAAACAAAACAATAAAGCGCGCTATAAATCAGGTTATAATTATTATAGATGCACTGCTAATAGATACGTTATGGTTCAATATTTAAAAAAAATCAGGTTGGGACGAAAGTACTACATGTTCGTAAGATCTATTAGACTACATTTATTTTCTTTGCATCTCGCCCAGATACGCTAGTTACAACCTCATTCCATGGCATAGGCGTCATATGTCCAGGATCTATGTATTCGTTTATGAAGGATTGATATGCATCATACAATTCTGGTACTTTCGCAAACTTCCTCTCCATTGCTCGCAATCGCTGGTGTGCTGCTTCAAAATACTGACCTAAGGATTTATCTTGGGTTCTTTAACGGCAGCTTCACAATAAATCGGCCATCAGCATTTCGTCAACAATGTCTGTTCGTAGTACTCTTCGCATGAATTTATTGGCTTAGTTGCTAAAGGTCATCGTTGGTCGTTTGCATGATTGAATCCGTCGTGATGTGTAGATTGACAATGTTTGACGATTCATTGCCAAATGTCCCTGCGATTAACCAGCCCAGCTTTGATGCCTGTATATTGGAAAACAAAGTCAATTTTGTTTGGTTTAAAAAATTCCGGATCAGCACTCCATCAATTTCCTTTTGAAAAGCGATTGGTTTCGTTGGTAATAATTTGGTTATGTTGCCGATGATATGAGCCCTGATATTTAAATTGTAGTTATGGTCTATCCGTGAATAAATGGTCATATCGATTTTTCCCCTTGTAAATATGAAAGCTTGACTTCGCTGTAGGCCTAGGTGTTGTGCAATAGATTCGGTCACAAATGTGGATTGAGAGCCTGAGTCCAGCAGTGCTCGAATTGGCTGGAGTTCACCGGTACGTGATTTTGCATATACAATGGTAGTTGGAAGTACCGTGATAGGTGAGCTGTAGAGTGTGTGCAAAAACTTGGGTATTGCTAACGGTAATATTTGGTGTTGGTTGAAACGTGGATTTTGAATCTGAGAGAAACATGATGATTAGCGGAAATTTGTTTGGAAACTTGCTGTATTTCAGATTACGCAGTTTACATATATAAATAAGATAAATTTTACTTATCTGATATCAGTGGAAATGTTTCCGGGTGGACAACTTTGTTTCACATAGTCGTGGAAAATATCGAAAAATCAGAAGGCTACAGAGAATTGGAATTAAATTAGCTTTAAGAGTGTTTTTATAAGATTTGTCAATAGCTATCGCAAGAAAAAATTCTGTTCAAGTTTCCCGTGGGAAATCGCAGAAACTTTGAGAAAGTTTTCAGCCGAAAGTAAGGAATGAATGTAAAGAATCAGCCTCTACAGCGTTATGTCTGGAAATAGATTACATTGATGTGGCTTTTCAATAGATTTCGCAGGAAAAAAATGTACTTCAAGTTTCTCGTGGGAAATCTCGGAAAATTCAATTTTTTAAAAATCATTAGAAAACTTGTATTAGATCAGCCTCTAGAACGGTATGTCTGCAGTTGTGACTTGTCAATAGCTATCGCAGGAATTAAACTCAGTTTATCTTCAAAATGCATCCCCAGACATAACCCTCTAAAGGCTGATTTTATACATTCATTTCTTACTTTTGGCTGGAAACTTTTTCAAATTTTCCGAGATTTCCCACGGAAATCTTGAACTGACTATTTTTCCTGCGATAACTATTGACAAGTCAAATCAATAAAATACATCTCCTGTCACTACACTCTGCAGGCTGATGTTATACAAATTTTCTAATTATTTTTGAAAATCGAATTTTCCGATATTTCCCACGGGAAATTTGAACTGACTATTTTTCCTATGATAGCCATCGACAAGTCATATCAATACAATTCATCTCGAGACATAACACTCTAGAGGCTCATTTTTTACATCCATTTCTTACTTTCGTGAGGAAACATTTCCAAATATTCCGACATTTTCCACAGAAAAAATTTACCTGAATTTTTTTCTTGCGATAGCTATTGACATGTCACATCAATGTAATCTATCTCCAGAGATAATGCTCTAGGGGCTGATTTTATACATTCATTTCTTACTTTCAGCTAGAAACTTTTTTAAATTTTCCGAGATTTCCCACGGGAAAATTGAACTGAATTTTTACCTGCAATTGCTATTGACAAATTACACAAAAACGATTCAACTTTAGATATACGCTCTAGAGGCTGATTTAGTGCACAGTCCATTCAATCGGAACGTTTATTCTGTTTTCAGTTTGTTCAGCGATTTTTGGGTGGTTTTGATATACTAACACAAAGTATATATGGTTATACAGGAACACTAAGGGAGTAAATTTTTTATTTTCAGTTGAATTTTTGTTCTTCAAAACGCCACCAATTAGACGTACCAACTTAGGTCGCAGAACTCGGAATGCTGCAAGTCAAAGATATATACGAGCAAGTCAAACTAACGAGCAACGCGAAGCGCGAAATGCGGAATCGATGTAATCGAAATCAACAACGTTCGCGTTTAATCCCCATCGAGCTGCGTTCAATTATAACGTGGCAATAGATTACAGATCACTGAAAATCATTGCTATTGCACCAATGAACGTTGTATGTCCACATTGTAAGGCATTTTAATTTAAAAATGAAGCCGCTGGACTATGTTGCACTAGTGGCCACTACATTCATTGGTTTCCGGAAATGGGCCAGTTTCTAAACATTTTTTGATTCATATCCAGCAATAAAATAATTGCTTTCAAATGACGTCATTTAGCGCAACAAAAGTTATTCGAGATAATTTTATGCCTTCTTTCAAGTTAAGTATAATGGGAAACAATAAACTTTTACCACCATGTGGCGCGTGCAAAATAAGTTGGCAGCTTTCAATTGACATAATGTAAAGTACGTTGGTAGCTATGAATTGCCAAAAGCAACAAGAAGTGAATGAGTTTATAGAAGTTGATGGGGGAATGGCAGTGCTGCCAACGTATTTTGCTGGGCACATGGCGGTACAATCACCTCGCTATACAATTACCTATATTACATCTATTTACCCTTGCCTAGATTCAGGGTCAAATATATCATCGAACAGGTTCCTCTTATTGCCAATGCCGGATACTGACTACAAATTTTTACAAATTTATGTTATGGGCGATTCAGCAAGACAAGCCGTTCAGCATTGTGCACATAATAATTCGGTGAAGAGACCAATTGATTGTTTGATTGATTCATTCATTTGAATGTACGATCAATTAAGCAAGTCTCCCGTATCATAAATGCGAATACCACACCACTATACCCATGTTACAACACGACATCATAACTCTCCCTCACCAAGGAAATATGTACCATCATACTCAGCTTTTCATGAAGCTAAACATAAAAATATTTACCCAGTAAAGAAAGGCGCCACATCGATAACCACATAAATTTAATAGTGTGATATACGCCCCTGGCCAGGCAGCCATCGTACACCTTTTTACATATAACAAAACCGAAGGATTGGATAGGATTATTAAAAGAGAAGGATTGGATAGGATTATTAAAAGAGACAGACTCGGCCTGGTTACTGACACCAATCGATCGATAGTTAGTAAATTATTAGTATTATATATAATAAATAGTTTAGCACCAGACAGCACAATCTAACTACATTATTAGATGATCATTTCGCTGGAATCCAGGGCCGGATACTCAGGACTCCCTAAATATAAATCAGGACTTAAAAAATTATTAATGTTGTAATGTCCCCCTGTCCGCCTTTCATTAATTTCCCTGATAAAATATTTAAGAAAATTTAAGATTACTAAGCTAAGATTACAAAAACAGAGCTTACCATATTTATTTTTCATGGTCCTTCTATATCTAATTAATTTATTATTACATACGTTAAAAACCATTTTAAACATAAAATTTTACTTAAAACTAAGACAAGAACAATACATTTTCTACGCTACATAACTGCTGGATGCTTGGAGGTTCTGGATGTTGAGCGAGAATTCACCAATATTTCTGTAGCTTGGAGACGATCTAACAATTATATATAATTAAATATACTTTATATCAACTACACACTTTGATATAATTAAATTAAATTAAACTGACAAAAGTGTTGAAACATTTTCATCAATACCTCAAATATTTTGCAATGCAATGTAGTTTACCATGTCATATAAATGGGAATTTCCCTTATCCTAGATAACGTACGATGCTATTCATTTAATTAGTATAATACTTCAATCTATATTCATAAATATTTAACGAAACAGCAACAATTTAATCCCAATAAAGTGATTGATTTTGGCATAAGATATTTTTGATATTTTAGAATAAAAATTTTAACTTTGTATTAAAAAATTTAATTTAGGGGTTGAAAAATGAGCCTCTCCAAAGAAACAGATGAAATCGTTAAAAAATTGATAATAAAAGCATTGCAACAACAAGAAACTTATCAAAATAAATCCCTACAATATGTAATATCAAACGGTAGCATCAGTTTCATTAAAAGAAATTTATTGAAACCGGATCAACAAAAATAAGCAACGTTGTAGACGCCCACGACTTTATCAAAGCCGACTGACCGGTAATTTGCACGAGTAGCAAAATCAGCTACCCCAAAATCAGCTCCAGTGATTAATCCCGGACGTCGTCCAAATATTTATGTCTGATAGTGTACATATCCAAATGATTTCCTTTACCTTAGCCATTTTCGCAACTCAAAAATAAAACTTATAAAATATTAGACTACCTAAATAAAAATCCAATTAGTATCATTCACCTATTGAAGAGATCTCCGCTACCAAAATCTTGCACCTGATCAATAATTCAGAAATTTGATCTCTTAATAAATAAATAAATAAATATAAATATATCCAAAATTTTAACTCAGTTCACGGACCTCATTCCCTGCCAAATCAAGCATGCAAAGTAAATAAAACAATAAATAAACGCAATGAAAATGATCACTTACTTTCTTAAAAATGTATCGATGTGTCATATACATAATTTTGACGATTGTGTGTACATCCCACCATCTAAATTTCCATAAATCCATTAAGACACCCATTAAACTCAAAAACATTTAGCCTTCCAAAATGATTTAACATAATTCCACTTTGTTCACAAAAATGAACTCATCATTTTGTGTTAAAAATCAAATCTTAATTTAACTTAAACCTGCATTTCCAAATTCGCAATTTATTTATCTATTTATTTATTTATTTAGTCAATTTATAATTTATAATATTAATTAAATTAGTTAGAAAACAATTTGATTCAGTTTGTAATACCCTGTAAAAAATTTATTAATCCTACCAAAATAAACCGTTCAAATGAATTATATAAGACAGCTCCCAATTCCAATTCGACCAAAACCAATTCGATTATACAAAGTATAAAAATCCTATTTGAGTCGAATATACAAAATCTCATTGTGTTCACATATTGCATGATTTCAATAATATTATAGTTGTTTCGTGAATACAGAAAAACGCAAAGAGATTAACAACACCTGCATTCAAGTAACAAAATCTTATATACTAAAACCAAAAACATACTAAAACCACCAACACACATTGACGGTAAATATTTTCTACCAACTTTCATGTGCGTATCAGTAGGCCTTATAGTACATATAAATCCACCTAAACTATGTATCAAGATAATACAGTAAAATATTGTGACAACTGTATCAACAGCAACGCAAAAAATTCTCTTTTTGTGGTTGTTTGTGCATTATAATACATAAACCAATAAAATATATTACATACCCTTAACAGAATCCGTGTAAAGAGCGAACAAGCAGCTGTACAACCATATTGTTGATCCTGCCATATATAAATCAAGTTGTATGCATGTATTAGTGCCCATTTTACACAATAGTAAAATACTTTTGACAGCTGTATCAAAACCAACGTAAAGATTCTCTTTCTCGTTGTTGTATGTACTTAATAATACAAAAACCAACAAAACAACACAAACTTTTCCTTCACAGAAACCGTGCAAAGAGAAAACGACACAGCTACACAGTACACAAACCTATTTATGGCCCTTTTATATACCAAATTTTAAGTATGTATTAGTGTCGATTGTAAAATATACACAAAATCACACATAATAATACAAATAAGTGCGCGTAAAAATAAAATCTAATACCAAATTCATTGCGACTTATTTTACATAAATTAAAATTTATTTCAACACTATCTAAATATTAGACTTTAGTAATTAGAAATTGAACTTTGATTTTATGTACAATCCACAAAATATCAAATCATGCACTTTTAATTTTTCTATCTACAAAACTAAAAAACATTGCCTGACTCATGCATCCCGGTGGATTGCATTTTCCAAAATTACACTTTAGTTTAATTATTTTCACTATACTTTGATTATTATTACACTAAAATTAATTTAATTAGAATTTAATTTAAAATTAATCTGTATATACCTATGTATATAAAGTATATACATATTACTATATAAATAAAACACAAACATAAAATAAAACAAAATAAAATTTTTGAAGAGGATAGAAAAAACACGTCTATCCTCTTCGACGAACTCTCCACCACCAATAATTCGGTGAAAAGACCAATTGTGGAAAAACTTCAAACATTTTTCCGAAACCGATAACGAATTGGTTGCATTATTCAAGACCGCATTAGACCGCATGCCATCTGATGAAGTCGCTCTTGTCGTCGTGGCTGAAAATTTAGAAAACCGAGACATTGTTTTACATCTGCGGAATAATCAACCGCAGCGTGTGTCCGAAACACATCGATCATACGATGAGTTACAACATCCTATCTTATTTTGGCAAGGTGAAGATGGGTATCATTTTTTCAACCAACTTGATAAATCCAGTTACAGGTAAATAACCAATCTACTTTTACTACCATAATCACAACGTTACTTATTAACACAAACATTTTATTACATTTTCATTATTCATACAGACTGATGGTTCGGCGTCTATTTCACCAATATGCTGTGGATATGTACGTATGTACGGCACATGCACATATCTTAATTTGTTGGTTGAGAGGATAAGACCGGATTAAATTGATGATGTGATATCAGCGGAAATTGTCGCTAAAGAAGAAGATCCACTGCTACATGAGGTTGTTACAAAAAATTTGATTCGTGGTCCGTGTGGCTGATGAAAAATGTTGAAAATGCTATCCAAGACAATTAGTAGCAGAAACTATTACTGGAAATTATGGTTATCCACTTTATCTCCGCCGATCCACTGATAACAATGGAAAATCAACAATAGTCAAAGGGAATCAACAGGACATTGAAGTTGATAATCGTTGGGTTGTCTATTTTCGCCGTTACTCTCCAACACATTTAAAGCACATAAAAATGTCGAATTTTGCAATACCGTAAAATCTATCAAATCATTATTTGGAAATACTTGAACAAAGGAGTTGCTGCCGAAAATTCAAATGATGAAATCACTCAATTTCAAATGGCCCGCTATGTCAGCAATAACGAATCGATGTGGCATATTTTTTCATTCGGTATAAATGAAAGAAACCCCACTGTTGTTCACTTGGCCGTACATTTGGAAAATGGTCAAAGAGTGTATTTTATAGGGGAGAACGTACAGGGGAGAGGACAGGCCGCCATCGACAACAATGGCCAGCTTCTTTGAAATGTGCCAGAATGATGACTTTGCCCGAACGTTGCTTTACTCCGAAATGCCAAGATATTATACCTGGAATCAATCGTCAAAGAAATTTCGACGACGAAAACAAGGACAGCTAGTTCCAGGTTACCAACAAATATTTTTCACCGATGCACTAGGACGTCTTTTCACAGTCCATCCCAGCCAAGACGAGTTTTTTTATTTGTGTTTACTGTTAGTCAATGTTCGTGGCCCAAGATCGTTCTTACATCTGCGAACTGTCAATTATGTATTGTATACAGAGAAGTCTGTCAATGTTGATTGCTACAGAATGACACTCATTGGGACCACACTCTAGAAGATGCTGTGATTTCGTCAAATGCTAAACAAATACGAACATTATTTTCTATAATTTTGTCTACATGCTTCCCATAAACACCGACTGATCTATGGAACAAATATAAACATCATATGGCCGAAGGTATATTGCATCAGATGCGTCATAGAACATCGAATGCAAATTTGCAAATGAACGAAGAAATTCCGAATGAAGTATTAATTTTAATTGAGGACATGTCCTTAACGCTTACCAACAAAGGATTAACACAATTATGAAATACAATGCCTAATCGCCCAATGCGCAACGCATTTAATCAAGAGTTGAGATACGAAACCCAATACGGCTCCGAAGCATTGAGAGAAACCGTTCAAAGAAACGTTCCTCTTTTAAATCAGCAACAAAAATATGCCTACGACACGCTCATGAAAGTAGTGATCGATGAAACTGGCGGATCGAAAATTCGAATTTTTTTCTTAGATGCACCCGGTGGAACTGGAAAAACGTTTTTAATATCATATTTCATCAGGTATTGTAGCTACTTTGTTGGAAGGTGGTCGAACCGCTCATTCAGCACTCAAGTTGCCGTTGAACATGCAAACTAATGAAACTCCAACTTGTAACTTTTCGAGAAATTCTGCGATGGCCAAAGTATTGCAGCAAAGCAAATTGATCGTTTAGGATGAATGCACGATGGCACACAAAAAATCTTTGGAGGCATTAAACCGCACGATGCAAAAGGTTCACTTAGGGCCAGCAAGGCTACCGGGCTCAGCTAGTAACTAATAAATTTTTTATTTTCGGCTCAAATGTTGATAATATAATCTGCATTATCGACATTTTACTTTCGGCTGGAAACTTTCGACAAACTTTAACAGGGTGTTTTTGTTTATGGTATCGCATTCATTTTTTACATTTTTGTCGTTCGGCCCGCCAATGAATAGATTTTCAGGCGATCCAACTCGTGAGCATGCTGCGAATAATTAGCCTGTATCAAGCATGATTCTTATAAGTTTACGCCAGAACTTCGAAAAGTTTAGCCTTGTGCTTTGTTGATTGTCACACTATAGGCTAAATTTACTGGGAATTGAAATCGTTTAAAATTCAAGGGCAATTCGAAATTAACGGTAATCGAGAGGCTTGTGCCGTTGCACAATTTAGTTGTGTTTTATTTTTTTGTACCGGTGAGCGAACCTTCAGTGCTTGACAACGAATTCAAAAATTCTTTAGGAAAATTGACACTTTGGTTTTCATCGGTCATAGCGTCGATTGAAATTTAAAATTTCTCTTCGAAAGGAATTATATCTCTAGCCGTTTCGGAAACCAAATCAACACACAGAAACAGAAATCTTCAACAAAAACACTTATCTGATGTTGCCAATTTCAAATCCAACCATTTTGATCATTTTCCTATCCTTTTTAGTGTAGATATTTCATAATAATTGGTGTCGCGGTGCAATTTGGTTAAATTTAAAATTGGTGACATCTGATGAGTATTTGTGTTGAAGATTTGTATTTCTCTGTGTTGATTTGGCTTTCTTCTCTTTGGAACATCCCGCCGGCCATAAACCAACTGATTCATTAACTGGCTTTTTGCCGTGAGTTGCTTCCTCTTTTCCCGATGGATTGAATTGAGAAGGAATATGACACATTTTACATTGTGGCCTGTGATTTGCGACAAAAATTATCCATTTTCTTGGTTGGCTGGAGAGTCAATTCAGAACTATTTTGGAGTCGGCCCATAGTGTGATACGTGTTAGTTTCAGCTTGCTTTCATTGATGATAATTTGATATGCTTAGCAAGAAGGTCAGCACCTAGAAGTTCCAGCATAGGTAAATTTTAAGATTTCAGCGGTGTGACCTTTATTTTTTAACATTATGCGACATGTAATTTGGTTAAATTTGGTAACACGTAAGAAAACTACTACTGAGTAGGCTCCTCATCTCCTCATCCCAATAAACCGTTCATAGAATATTTTATCTAGTAAATTGAAAGGAAAGCCATACAAATGTGTCTACCACTCGGCTAACTTCAGCAAGGATCTGATCGTGTCGCGAAGCGAAATTCGTCTTGGATTGAATCCTACTGGATTTCGAGCGGCAACATTTCGCGGCTATTCACATTGATTTGCTTGATGGTTCTCGGTAACTGTTGACAATTTGTAGACGATCTGTTGACAATGGTGAATCTCGTATTACGGTGTACGGTGTTCATTTTCAAACTGCGTTGTTATTTTAATATCGTTATTGGATATTGCTTTAAACTGAGCAGGTTTCTCGGTCACTGCCTATACTTGGATCAAATATCTGTACTTTTCGACACATTACTAAAATTTATTATATTTTATTATAAATATTATTTATATTACAAATCTTAATCCTAATAATTCAGCAGCAGAACATTTCCTTTGCACTTATTTATCTGATATACCCACGTAAATAAATCCATATTTGGTGATAAACTTGAAAAATTATTTTCTCCTAAATATACTAATAAATTCACTGAAATATGATCCATCAATTTCGAAAATTTCTCCCGTAAAATAAACACCGTATCACATAACAGATGTATAGTACATACATATGTACGTAAAAAGTAAATGAAATATATTTATTGTAATGTGTATAAACTGCTAATGTTCACACTCATAATATACTCGTACATAATACTAAATGTAGAACAAACGATAGGTATTAGAAGTAGTCATATGTACAATATATAAACATCTCTAATATAAATTCATTAGTAGACAAGCGGGAAAACATAATATTTCAAGAGTTAAAATGTTTGTTTAAAAAATAAAAATTAAAATTTTAGCAGAAGAGGTGGCACAACGGTACCAAACCATGGTAAAAACTTGTGTATACTGTTTAAAATAGAATATATAGTGAACAGCACCTAAAACGTACGTAAAGTACTCATACTCATATTAAACGACACCGTATAACAAAAACTTTGTTCTATTTAGTAAAAAATTATTTGTTTCGTATTAAACCACAATCAATTTACATAAATTTTTCGATACCATTTCGGAAAATTGATAAGCAATATTACAATATCAATCATATACGGTTTATTTTTAATTTTTAATGGATTTTATGATTTAATATGAATTTACATAGAAGCTAAAAATGTTTAAAAATATTTTTAATTTTATTTATGATACGTGGCATGGTTTATAATACGAATGGATGAGATATTAATAAATGTCCATAAATTAAGTCCATAAAATATTTAATAATTTATTTATAAATCATTAATTAAATAAGAGAACATTCCTATTTATATAAAAAAAAAGAGTAATAGATAGTGAGTAATAGTTATTTTTTGCTTACTAGTGAGTAACGTGAGATATTATCTATTATTTTCATTATTTTTATTTGTTCATTATTTTTATTATTATATTACTCAACGAGCGTGTAATGATGGTTAGTTATTACTCATTAGGATAAAGTTTGCAACTCAAGCGACAGCAAGAAATCTTGCTAGTATATTTATATTTTTTACAGTCATGGAAATTTGTCGAACATCGAATTTGTTTGCTATATTTCAAAAGACAAAATTAATAAAAGCTTTTAAAACAATATTTCAAAAAATATGTCTTTGATATAGGAAAATTTGTTTAAAAAATTTTGCCCACGACTATCGTATTATACTTTGTTACGACTGGCATACGCCTCCACTTAAAAGCAGAAGAAAGAAAAAATTTGCAAAAATCTCAAACGCGCAAATAAACTAAAATTTTATAAATATACGGCGACCACCAAGTTGAACCGTTATGCTGCTACAAAATTTAAAGTTAACATTTCATCCTCTTGTGTACAAACATATTTTAAATTTTTATGCATTTACGTATTTTGTTATTCTCTCATTGCTTTGTACAGGCATACATGTCTCACGCGATGTTTGAGTTTGTGCATCTAGTGTATATTATGCGGATGGTTTGTTTCCTTTAATAAAAATGCGCAATCTGGAATGTTTTTTTTTTCTTTCGGCCTTATTGGTTTGAATAACGCGTGATATAATTGCTCTGAGTGGGGAATGAACCGATCGGTGTATTCGACGAGTCCGATGTGGCAGTACGAATAGATGTGTACATATGTTTGCGTCGTTTTGCTTCTGTTCGTTGTATTTGTGTACTATACACTATACATAGAGATAATAAAATTTAATTTTAAATAAACAACAAAAAAATAATATGTACACAAATGCAGCGAGCAGAGAGTAAAGCGACGCGAAAAAAAAGAAGATATTGGGGGGGGGGAGAGGGGGGAGGGGGGGACTTGCTGATTTTTTTTTTGATCGATGAAAATTGTTTTTAAAAAGAGTAGTCTAGTTTTGAACTCGGTCGAGTAAGACCAGTTTTTTTTTGGATTTATATAAAGGCTTGTTTTCAATTGGTTGACGATTAGTCAATATTTTTTTTTTTTTTAATAAAAAGGCTAGTTTTTTGATTTCAAACAATACGGTTGAGTTTTTGCTGTAAAACTTGATAAACTGTTTTTTATTTTTGTTAAGTGGTAAACGGTTGTTAGTTAAAGCATAAAACCAAGTTTTGTTTTGTCTTATAAATAAGAACTGTGCTTAAAAAAAAAAAAAAACAAAGAAATTAAAATTTAAGATTCTGTGTCGAAAGTACTATTGTATTTAAAATAAATAATAAAATAAAATAAAAATGCCACTTATTAAGTGTGACGGGGCCATGCCGTTGTTTTATATAAAACATATGAACCGTATTAATTGTCGGATGGCTCCACATATACATATGTATATACATCCATAATTTGTTGATTGTTGTTATCAATTTTAAGTGCCGGATGGCATATGAACTTATATATGTACATACATAGTATTTTTTTTTTATTGAGTGTGTATCAACCAGATGGTTGTGGTTTTTTTTAAATTAAATTGAATAAAATAAATCAAAATAAAAATAAATTTAATAACATTATAAATGTACCGAAATGTTTTATTGATGGGTTGTTGGTTTCTTTCTCCTCAGTAAATATGTGTCATTGAGCTATACGATCAAAATTGAAAAATATAAAATAGCAAAAAAAAATACTTTGTAGTGAAAATTGAAAACGAAAAGTGATATTGCACTCGTACTTCCGCCCCTGGGGGCAGGGCAACCATTTTAAGGGGGATCCTGCGTCGGCGTTGTTTGCGGTGTGGTCGGACGGGCCATAAATACAAAGGTACTAACTCGAGGGAAAACCAAACGTAAATTTTTCTTTATTTGTAAATTTATTGTAACGGTTGGTTCTCCCCCGATATTTTTTTTTATATATTATAGATTTATTTGTGCGGTTATATCCGATTCGTGGTGGTGCACCGACTCAAGGTCACCTCACACAGAGCAATTTTTTGATTTAACTTCGTTTTGGTTTATTGTGCGTTTTGGATCCGCTATTTCTTCCTAATTTTGGCTCGGTTGTCCGTTTTTGGGTGTGGTTCGACCTCATAACGGTTTATTACTTTCAGATATTTTTTTTGTGTTGCTCTTGAATTTTCAAACAGTGAATAGTGAAAGTGAAATTTAATCTTAACGTAGAATCAGTTTTAACGTAATTACCGTATATGTGAGAAGGGTCGGTCTTTTTCCATCCCTGTTCCGTGCGTGCCGTTCGTTCCTCCAGGACAGGCTGTGCTGGAGGGCAACACGCCATATGAGTTGATCGCGTCAATGTGACGGTTTCCGTTCCGGGCGATTGTCGCTGGGATTGTCATGCGGGCGTCCTTCCCTCATTCAGTGGCATCGGTGGCCGTCGCGACTGGGAAACAGCATCCCAGTAGCCGGGCCGATGAGGGGAGGCCCGTGTGGCAGTCACGGCGGTGATCGGCTAGAATTGAAACGGTCAATCCGGATCGATCACTCCCTGTTTATTATTTTCTTAGCCGCTGAGGCCGTGGCAAAACAGTTTTAATTTCCCTTTCCCGTCTAAATTGTATTCTTCATGCGGTTATTCAAGCATGGGAATATGTCTGGAAAACCCCACGCCGCACCGTGAGCTCTAGCCAGCTACAATACCGCACCAGACCACTATTCTCATGTCTGTTAACGAGATCCCTTTTGGGATTTCGTTACAACTTTCTTAAATTAAAATGATATCCATTATTCGCTGCTAGCAGTGATTAATCATAAACCTCCGTTATTCATTTTTGAAATTTTATCTATCTTTAATGATTCGTTCTATAATGAGAAACTCGGAATTTATAAGAAAGAATTAAGAAAGGCACAATGGAGGTCTTGGAGAATCTTCTGTGATAAAATGGAAGAGGTATCCGAAACCTCCCGCCTTAGGAAGATTCTTTCCAAAAGTACAGTTAGTCCCAGGTTTTTGATAAAACCTGACGGATCTTGGACAGCTTCTAGTGGAGAATCTCTGGAGCTTCTCTTCGAGACACACTTCCCAGGGAGCTTTGAAGACTTGTTAGTGCGTAGCAATCATCAGGAAGCACTGTCAGTGTTCTCAGAGGATATCGTAACCAGGAAACGGATCCTATGGGCACTGAGGGGTTTTAAACCATTTAAATCGGCTGGTCCGGATCAAATTATACCAGCGGAATTTCAAAACAACTCAGTAATTATTCATCCCTACCTGAAAGCTATATTCAAAGGGTGTTTGAAGCTAGGCTATATTCCTAGGTACTGGACGGAGGTCAATGTGGTGTTCACACCGAAAGCGGGGAAAACCTCACATGTCTATCCTAAGGACCTAAGACCAAATTCTCTATCATCATTTCTTTTGAAAACCTTGGAAAGGCTGCTGGATGTATACATCAGAGATAAAATAGGAGCCGGGAAGTGGGCACCGTCTCAGCATGCGTACACAAAGGGTAAATCTGTGGACACAGCTCTGCACGCCTTGGTGTGTACGATTGAGAAATCGATTAATTCGAAGGAATTCTGTTTGGTGGCCTTCCTGGATATAGAGGGCGCATTAATTAAGGTGAAAGCGGAGGCAATCAAGGAGGGATTGTCATTTTTGGAGGTGGACGTTCCTCTGATAGGGTTAATCAATTATATGCTTGGAAGCAGGATTGTTAGCTCGAAGTTGTGGGACTCCACCATCAAGAGGCGAGTAACTAGGAGAACCCCGCAGGGGGAGGGGGTTCTGTCCCCTCTTCTCTGGAATATAGTGGTAAACGGATTACTACTAGATTTGGAGAGAGTGGGTATTGAAGTTATCGCTTACGCAGATGACGTAGCTTTAGCTGTTACCGGGAAATTCCTGGGCACGATTGTAGACGTAATGTAGAATGCGCTTACCATCGTTACGAAATGAGCTGGCAAATGTGGATTTGGTATTAACCCGTCCAAGAGAGAGCTGGTACTCTTCACTAAGAAATACAAAATCCCGGTAGTTATCCCTCCTACCTTAAATGGCACGAGACTTGCTTTTACTGATAGTGGTAGATATCTGGGCATTATCTTGGACAGTAAGCTTAGTTGGAAGCCCAACATGTTGGAGAGAATAAACAAAGCTACTATAGATTTGTACTCCTCTAGGAACGCCATTGGTCATAGATGGGGTCTAAAGCCGGAGCTGGTACACTGGCTCTACACCGCTGTAGTGAGACCTATACTCATGTACGGGGTGGGTGTTTGGTGGCCAGCTCTGGATAAGGTAACTTATAAAAGTAAAATTGAGAGAGTGCAAAGAACGGCCGGCATTTTTGGCAAACAGATGGCGGCAAATACGGCTGTATGACTTGCAGCCGTCTTTCAGTGGAGGTGTCTTAGTACAGGACACTATACTATTGTTAGATCGTTGAAGAATGAGCTGTCGAATCTTTATATGTATCTTTATATCTTGTAAACATTTATATTCGTCTCCCTGATTACTGCAGCGTGTACCAAGCTGAAGTCGTAGCGATTGAGGAGGTCATGACGTGGTTGAAGCATAATGTGTTATCCTCAGACGATTTCACAATCTATGTGGACAGTCAAGCGGCGATCCGGTCGTAAGAATCGGTGTCTTTGGCGTCACGGGTGGCGTTGAGTTGTCACTCATCTCTAAATGAGATGGGTGAGCATTTCAATATCCAGGTAAACTGGGTCGCAGCTCACACGGGCGTCATGGGGAACTGCATGGCGGATGAACTTGCTAGGCATGGTACGACTCTCCAGCTGCAACCGGAAAGGGCAAGTCTGGGGAGGCCTATCACAGCGCTGAGACAAGCACTTGGGAAGCAGGCGCTATCCTCAGCGGGGGAAAGGTGGTCTAAAACCCTTACCTGTAAAGTTGCAAGACAAGTTTGGCCAAAGCTGGACTTGGGGCGCACTAGGGCATTAATATCCCTACGCAGACGTGTATTAAGAACGGTCGTAGGAATTCTCACGGGACACAGCCTTTTTGGAGAACATGCAAGAAGGCTGGGTCTGAAGGCAAATGATTTCTGCAGAAGCTGCTTGGACGAAGAGAAGGAAGAGACCTTGGTCCACTTCCTTTGCTCGTGTCCAGCATTGGCTCTCAGAAGGCACAAACACTTGGGTAAGTTCAGGATGGACTGCCTCTCGGATCTCGAAAACAGTAAAGTGCGGGACATCTTACGCTACATAAGTAGCTCGAAATGGTTCCAATAGGGGTAAAAGGGGATATATTCTATGGTATCACAATGGACCGTCTCCGCTCTAAGTGTGCATAAGCAGCCACTCCAACCTAACCTTACCTTTAAATTGTCATGGCTGGAAATATTTAAATTAGTGTGCCTTACCAACAATTATCCCTAGAAAAATTATCAGGGCAAGTCTCATGTGGGGAGCCCGGGAAAATTCGTTAGAATGAAAAGCCCATATAAAATTAATAAATTTGTATAAATTCAACCTTTAAATTATCATGTCTGGAAAGTATTTCAATTATTGTGTCTAGCGCACAGTTATTCTTACAAATTAGCAGTACTGTTTAAAGAGCTTTCAGTTACTATACGAAGCTCCGTGGAGGCCATCAATGAAACTTCACCCCATACCATTACTGATCCACTATCAAATATAGTTGTTTTACGAATATTTCACTGCGCTTAATGCTTATTAGGCCGTCGTGAAACTTATGGTTGTCAATTTGAAGAATACCGCGAGCATCTCGATTCATCCAAGAACGAAACGCCTTGCCATTTATCGAGTTGCTTGTGTTATAGAACGCATGTAGTGCTCTGCAAGGCATTTCCTTAATGTAAAAGTTACATTCGCAGTTTTTTAGTAGTTGTGACTCACCTTCTTAATATAATCATTTTTATAAAGCGGTCGTGTGTGGCTAGTGCGACCCTACATGACACTTTAAAGGTTTAATTTATACAAATTTTTTAATTTTATATTTGGTTTTCATTCAAACGAGTTTTCCGGGCTCCCCACATGAATCTTGCCCTTATAATTTTTTTAGGGATAATTGTTGGTAATGCACACTAATTGAAATACTTACCAGACATGACGCTTTAAAGGTTGAATTTATACAAATTTTTAAATTTTATATGGGGTATCCATTTAAACGAGTTTTCCGGGCTCCCCACATAAAACTTGCCTGATAATTTTTTTAGGGATAATTGTTGGTAATGGACACTAATTGAAATACTTTTCAAACATGACACTTTCCAGACATGACACTTTAAAGGTTCAATTAATACAAATTTTTTAATTATATATTTAGCTTTTCTGATGAAACTTAAAGTATAATTCCTATACTGTTTACCAGCGACAAACCAAAATGGGCCTTTATTCAATAGTAAAATCATTTCATGATAATACCAGTTTCTAGGTTGTTTTGTTATGTTTTCATTTTATTTAAAATATGATTAGGCTGGTAACTTTAGGCTGATATAGCTAAGACATTATCTGCATTACCGACATTTTATATCTTTCGGTTGAAAACTTTCGGCTAACTTTTTTTTTTAACAAGATCTTCGTTCGCCTTTTTATATACACAAACCACCTTGTTCCTAAATCCCATACGATTTTGCGCTAGAACTTTCATTGCTTTACTACTACAATTATCTAAAAAATCTACAAACCCATTAACCACTATATGCTCATCTTATCAAAAACTGATAGTATAGAGATAGGTCGATAATAAGAAACGACACTTTATCTTTACCTCTTTGAAGGGACAATAGCTGCTAATTTTAGACAATAAGAATAAATTCCTGTTTCAATTATTTCATTAACTATGTTAGATGACAGTTTAGAAAAATATGAAATGTTACGTTTCAAAACTATAGTACATAAATTAACAGGCCCAACTCCTGTTTGATAGCGACCGAAAATCAGGAAGAAAAATGAAAAGAATATTTTCTTCAACATACAACGATTTATTATACATAATTTTGTTACGCTACACTATTTAATACACATAATAAATATAATTCACAATTCACTGGTTTGATACAGTACGACTGCAAAGGAAAGAAAATTCACAACATTCCAAAGGTTCGCGCAATACGAAGCGAACCTGTAATTCACTTTGTATGTAATATAACCTGAAATAAAAACAAAATTTGGTTAACATTTAATGTACATAAATTAATACGTAAATAATACTTATCTGTTATTTAAAAGATGTAACCCCTTTAGAACTATCGTAAACTGAAAGATAAATGTAAATTTAGTTTATTTAATATTAATTATAACCAATTTTAGGTAAGAATTTATGTAAATATTTACCTTAGCCGTGTTGACAATTTGATTTTTGACATATTGTTCAAATAATTAAAACAAAATAGTACTAGATCCGCTGTACTAAAAATGTAACTCATTTGTTAAACAACTTTAAACATTTGTATAAGAACAGAAGACAGAAATGTGTTATTATTATTTTAATACGAAATTTTTTTTAATTTTTTGATTCGACCTTATCCAGTAAATATTTTGTCGAACATTGGAAAATGGATTGGTTTATAATTTGTGTTTATTATAGCAATGCCGAAGGGAAAGTTCCTGAATGATGAAAAAAAAAAATGTCCATCAGAATTTACAAAGAACAAGGACTTACTATGTGCCAAATTGCTTTTAAAATTGATCGATCATCAAGTGTGGTCCACAACTACCTAAAAAAAAGGTCAAAGTTATGACCTAAAAAAAATAAAGGAAATAGTAAACTATCTAACTCTCAAAAAGAGAAAATAAGGAAGGAGCCGACACGTAACAAATTAACCGCAAATCAAATCAAAGAAAAGTTGGCGTTATCTATTACGAAGCAAAATAATGCTCGAGTATTAAGAACGACAAAAAATATTAAATGGTCGAAGTGGCAAAGTAAGCCTAATTTAATCCATAGCCAGAACAAAAATCGGCTACTGTTCGCCGAGCGACAGATGCACTGGAAGGTTGAATGGAAAAAGTGATTTTCTAAGTTTTTCTCAGAAGAAAAAATCACGTCTTGCCATTCATCGTTCCAATACATGAATCGCTCGGCGAACAGTAGCCAGTTTTTGATATGGTTATGGGTTAAATTAGGCTTGTTTTGCAATTTTAACCATTTAATATTTTTATCGTTCTTAACACTCGATATGTTGCTTTGCAATAGATATATCCCTAACATTTCTATGATTTGATTTGCGGTTAACTTTTTACGTGTCACTTCTTTCCTTATTTTCTCTCTTTGAGAGATGGATAGCTTACTATTTCCTTTGCTCTTTTTTTAAGCCATAACTTGGACCTTCTAATAGGTATTTGTGTACCACAACAGTTGATGATCGATCAATTTTCAAAGCAATTTGGCGAACAGTAAGTCATTTTTCTTTATAAATTACGATGGATATTTTGTCTATATCATTTAAGAACTTTCCCTTCGGTATCGCTATAATAAATAAAAATTATAATCCAAATCATTTTCTAAGCTTCGTAAAATATTTACTGGATAAGATTTTTTTTTTTTTATGCTTTATTATGAATTCATTTAAACAAAAATTAAAATGCGTTTTCCGAGATATAGTACATGAACTTTGCTACGGAATACTTTATGGTTAACTATATATATAAGTCTTATAAAAGATAATATATTTAAAGGTTACAAGATGTAGCATGAACTTAATTTTACTTAAATCTTATTTTAAAATAAATAAATAACTTTACTAATTACAATTATAGATATAAAGGATTATGTAAATTAATTATCAATGTATTTTCAAAAAATGGAAGCTTACTATTATACTTGTTGTAATGATCAATTGCAAGCTCTTTTATCATTTTGACATTCGTTTCAGAGTCTAATCTTCTGGTGCGATATCTTTTAGGAACATTCAGTATAAGTTTTAAGAACTTATTTTGCATAATTTGTAATTTTTTGATATGAGTGTTGGCCGCATACACCCATAATGGTGAATCATACAAAATTACACTCAGAATTACTGATTGATAAAGTACCATTTTATTATTAAATGAAAATTTACTTTTTTTATTTAGCAATGGATATAATGTAAAAAATAATTTTGAGATTTTACTGACTACAAAATTAAGATGATTTTGGAAAGTGACTTTTTGATCCAAGAGGATACCCAGATATTTAACCTGCTTCTCCCAGTTTAATGAGTGACCATTAATGATTAAATTTGTCTGGGGAAGTTTAGAAGGTAATCTACATCGCGAGAAATAAATAGCTTGAGATTTATTAGCATTAAGCTTAAGACTCCATTATTTGAAATAAAGTGCAAGCAAATTCAAATATGTGTTTAGTCTAAAAATTATATCGTGAGAGTGAGTATCCGAGGTATATACGGCTGTGTCGTCAGCAAAAAGAGCAATTTCACAACCCTCAATCTGAGGAACATCATTCAAAAAAATACAAAACAAAATGGGACTAATCACAGAACCTTGTGGAACTCCCGAGTAAGTATGCATTAAAGACGAAGTCCAATTCAGAATCTGAACGTAGAATTTTCTATCTTCAAAGTAGGATTTAAGCATTTTGATCAAAAATAACGGAAATTTTTATTGGAATAGTTTATGTAATAGCCCCTTAATCCAAACAGAATCGAAAGTTTTTTCAAGATCCAGAAGCACCATACCTGTGGACTTATTTGACTGTCTTTCATCTTTGACATTTTGAATAATACGGTTAACCTGATGTATTGAGGAATGCTGGTGACGAAAACCAAATTGTTGAGGAATTAGCCCTCCGTTGGATTCGATGTGGTCATTGAGCCTGTTTTTGATAACGCATTCAAAAATTTTACTTAAACAGTCCAGTAGATTGATAGTTAGGTAGCTATTGACATCTGACGGGGATTTTTCAGGTTTCAGAACCGCCACCACCTTGGCCGTTTTCCACGAATTGGGAAAATAGGAAAGCTTAAAACAGCTGGAAAACAATTGGGTCAGATAGACATACCCCGATTCCGGGAGATAGTCTTGTTTTGAATTTTGAACGAGCAACACCTAAATTGATTTTATTGTGAAATAAACAATTATTAAAACGGGAAAGTTAAAAACGCGAGTAAACGAATAAATAGTGAAATAAATTAAGTGCAAACAAAATAAAAGTTATTAGTGGTGTTACCACACATATATCAGAGCATAGTCTCTGTCAACCAATAAATGTTGGTACCGAATTAAATAGTGAGGTCACTAGCAATACCATTGCTTTGACCTCCGCTTCAATATTTAATAACGGGATAACTAACCAATTAATGCCAAAAACACGTACAAAATTTCGAACAGCTACAATAAAAAAAACAAAAATGTCATCAACACCACAACAGTCAAACGCCAATAAAAAGATAATAAAAGAAAATGCAGGTTTAAAAAAAGAAGTGATTGAACTAAAACAACAATTAAAATTACTAATACAATCCCATAGTAACCCAAATTCCAATAACAATGAATTAAACAGCATAAATAATGACACAAACATATTGACATCCAATCAATTTAATATTTTAATGGACAATGAACAGGAGATGAATGAAGATACGGGACAATCAACAAATAATATCGATTCAGAGCAGAACGAATTTGAAATTATTAAAAAAAAAATCGATCTCCATTTCAAGGTCAACAATATCATAATCAAACAAACAGCAATATTTGTAACAACAAAAATAAAACAAACAGCAATAATACCATTGTAAACAAAAATATTAAACTTCCACCTATTAACATACATAAACAGTCTGTCGCAGATACCATCAAAATTCTTAAATTGAAGAATATTCATAATGCTGAAATTAAAACAATAGATGACTATAAGCACACTATTTACACCAAAGATAAAGAAACCTTTACACTCATCAAGAATACGTTAGACGAAGTTGAAACTAATTACTTTTCTTATACCATAAGAGACGAGCGACCAAAAACACTAGTTCTAAAGGGGTTAACAACTTGTGAGAACATAGATGACATCCATAACGAACTAAAAAATTTCGAAGATGAAACTTTGTCTATAATTAAAGTGAGTCAGTTAGTTACGGATAAAGCATTGCGAGAACAGCGAAAACTTCCAATTTTCTTAGTTCAAATTGGCCCTAAAAGTGAAATTAGGAAGCTAGTTAATATAAAAATTATTAATTATCAGAAAGTTAGATGGGAAACACTAAGAAACAAAGTAGTATGCCAATGTAAAAGGTGTCAACGGTATGGGCATTCAGCTTTTAACTGTCGTCTTGCATTCCGATGTGTGAAATGTAATAAAGACCATAAACCGGGAACATGTGAAAAACTGACAAAAGAAGAACCAGCTTTCTGCATTAATTGTAAATCGATTGGACACCCGGCATCATACAAAGGATGCCCGGTTTACAAAACACTAATACAAAAACTACACCAACAAAAAGAAGAAAAACAAAACAATAATTCAACGAAAACAAATACTTACAGTGTCAACCAAAAAAAAGAAAGCAACACAAGTACAAATATTAACTTCAATAGATTAATTGATCCAAAAATATCATTTGCCGATCTATTGAAACCACAACAAAATTCCACCGAAATTAATATAAATCAAGAACTAATTAACATGAAATTACAGCTTAAGAAATATGAAGAAAATATTGAACAAATAACGAAAGCTCTGAAGTACATAATGGATAAAATATGCGAAGCTTAAAAATAATAACACTAAATGTAAACTCAATAATTGCAATATACCGCAGGACTAATTTAATTAAATTTTTAAATACTCATAATCCTGATATACTAGTTATAACTGAAACAAAATTAAATAAAAAACATAAATTAAACATAAATGGATACAACATAATTCGCACAGACCGTCCAAACACAAACACAGCGGGAGGAGGAACCGCCATAATAATTAAAACTAATATTAAATATAGTGAAATAAACATTTTAAACCAAATAAATTCTTATATTGAAACAACAACTATCCAATTAAATTTAAGTGATAACTCTAAACTAATCATAGTAGCACTGTACTCAGCGCATGGAACAAATAACGAATTTATAAACAGTTGGGAACAAATATTTAATAAACTAAATTTAATAAATAGTAACATATACTACATTTTAACTGGTGACATAAACGCCAGGCATAGCAATTGGAGGAATAACACAAATAACGCTAGAGGTATCAAATTAAATAATTGGCTTGATGATAATAAAGCATTGTTTAAATTAGAATATAAAACATCGACCGAGAAGCCCACATTTATACTAGCGAATTCTTATTTAGACATGGTTTTCTTCGATAATAGAATATCCATATCACAAGAAGTACGTAGTGTAAGATACGACAGTGATCATAGAGGAATTCTATTCTCGCTGGATCTAAACTTAACAACTCAAGATGCATTCACCCCCGATACATTGAATGAACAATCGATTTGGTTGAGAGGAATAAAATGGGAAATCTACAAAATAAAAATTGATCAAAATTACACCAAGCTCTTAAGTGAACACAGAATTAACCGCATAGCAGAAAACAGCAAAATATTATCAAATAACGAAATTGATCAGCATCTGAATTCTATAGATCGACTAATTAGTCAGTCAATGAAAGATTCATCAACTAAAAGAAAATCGCACAATCTTTGGGACTTGTATACAAACACAACTATAGAACGCTTATACCGAAAGAAAAGTAAAATTATCACAGCAATAAAAAAAATTAAAAGAATAACATTAGGTAATAATAATACCCACCTTATAAGCCGACTCAAATCTATACTAAATAATGTGAACGACCTAATAAAACAAAACATAAAATTACAAGTGCAAAAATACTGAAAGACAAAAATTGAAAACATTACTCTTAAAAATAATAAAAATGTATTTGATAGTATAAATCAATTATACCGGCCTAAAGATCAACTCGATATTGAAAACCTAACAATAGACACAAATAACATCGGGGATTCAAAATTATTAGACATGAGTGGAATTGACCCAAATACGCAGAGGAAAACAAACAACACATTACACATAACATCTACAGCTGAAAAATTAAACTTAATAGGGGCCTACATACAAGAATCATCCTGTATAAATGTATCCAGACCATTCACCAAATTAGAACAAAACATAAATAACACAATGGAACAATGGACCAATACTGCCAATATTTCACACTCAACAATAACAACTTTTAATGAACAAATGACAGCAACTGATGAAAAATTAAAAGAAATATCAACCATATTTGTAACTCCATCTGAAGTGAAATTTTTATTTAAATTTACGAATACAAAAAAATCTAGTGGGCTAGACCGAATCCCCAATATAGCATTAAAATACTTACCACTACCAATTATAGAGGAGTACTGCACTATCTTCAATAATTTAATAAACAACAATCATATCCCAGAAAATTGGAAAATTGCAAAAATAATACCGATCGCCAAGAAAAACAAAGACAAATCTAGACACAACAATTATAGAGCTATACACCTATTGCCGAATATAAGTAAAATTTTTGAAAAGATAATTTACAATGAACTACAAGATTTTGTGCTTGCCAATGAAATAATCCCAGATAATCAGTTTGGATTTAAAAAAGGACATTCCACAACACACGCTATTCATAAATTAGTCTCGGATTTAACAAGAAACCTGAACAGTGGCCAAGTAATAGGGGCTATTCTCATAGACATTGAACGTGCGTTTGATTCCGTTTGGTTGAATGGTCTAATATTCTGCTTAACACAATTAAATATTAATAAACATTTAATTAATATTATTATAAAACTATTATACAATCGCGAATTTAAAATGACAAATGGAAAAATTACAACAGAAAAATCATTTAAATGGGAAAATGGATTACAGCAAGGAACGATATTGGCTCCAATTCTCTATAATATATATACGTCACAACTCATCAAAAGTAAACATATTAATTCCCAAACATGCCAATCAATTGCGTATGCGGACGATATGATCATCTACTCTCCAGGATCCAATATAAATATCATTAAACAAAAATTACAAGCAAGCTTTAATAGAGTTAATGACATACTATTAAAGTGGAAAATTACGATAAATAAAAACAAATGCGAAACAATATTATTTCGAAAACCATTAAATTTTGCGAACAAAGATATAAGGAAAAATTGGAAAAACCTGAATATTCAGCTGGACGACACAATTATAGAACAAAAAATAATGGTCAAATATTTGGGGATAAAAATTGATCATTTTCTATATTTTAACAAACATATTGCTATTCAACTGAATGTAGCAAAAGGGGCTTATGGTACACTAGGAAAATTATTCCATGGAAAATACCTTAACCAAAATGTCAAACTTTTGTGTTACAAGTCGTTAATCCGACCCATCATCACATATGGGGCACCGATATGGTTTAACATTAATGCATCTAATATGGAAAAACTACGCATTTTTGAACGAAAATGTATACGAGCATGTACATCACAGTACCGACAAAACCAGGATCGAATGAAATATATCTCAAACAAAAATTTGTATAATAGTGTTAAAGTGCCAAGGATAGATATGTTTATATTAAATTTAATAAGAAAACATATTCAAAGGTCAACAATGAACCTAGATAATTCTATGATATACGCACCATACCTCACTGATGACAACGAAATAATTTACGCTATGGAAAAGGGTATACTACCACCCGAGTCTTTTGTATTTATGGACAAAAATCAATTATTACAACTGAATGATGGCACTCCAATCATATATCATATCAACCGGCGCCCTAATAAAAAGACCATTTCACTAGAAGAAATAAATAATCCAGAAATGCTTCGATTTGACAAGAATATATCCACATATGACATAAGAAAATTTATGTGCAACATATATAAATTTTTGGTGGAAAAATTAGCATTTTAGTTTAAGTAGATAATAGCCTAATAAGCTGATGTCTAATTTTATTTGTATTTTTATAATTAACTTTAGAAAACAAAGATCACTGATAGTTTTTATAACAATTTTTTCTACTATTATTTAAAAAATTTAATTGTAATTAATTTGCAATAATTATAATAACGATAAGTTAAAGTCATAGGTATTATAAATTATGAAAAATTATTGAGTATCCGTAAAGACAGAATAATTCAAAAAAAAAAAAAAAAAAAAATACGTAATTTAAGGATTTTTGTAACTTTTTTACCTTCATTGTAATATAATAATAATAATAATAATAAAAAGTTATCTTAAAAAAAAAAAAAAAACGATTCCGGGAGATGTTTTATTAGAATGTTTGAAATTTTATCTGGGCCTGTCGCCCATTCAACTGGATTTTATAATACTATATATTTAACCTCTTCAATTGATACATTAAACTTAGATACATCAAGTTCAATGGAATCGCTAATACACTGAATATCTTGGCGGATATCATCGGATTCTGTAACACCAGATGAGATTTCATATGATTTTTGGAACAAATTGGCAAGAATTTTACATTTATCTGAAGTGACAATTATTTTGCTATTGTCTTGGGGATTGTTTAATGGTGGAATCGCAGAATATTTTTTTTTACGTGTTTAATTGCTTGCCAGTAAGGTTTAGAACCTTTGACGAGACATTCAAGTTTATGTCTCCGCCTAACATTGCGCAGTTTGATTAAAGATAGCACTTCATCCGAGAGTATAAGTTGATACTTAGATGATGAAGATGTAGCGGGAACAGAGATATCTGCCGCTTATTGAATACAATCTGTAAATTGATTTATGGATTCATCAATTTTATTTGTATTTAATTCACGGTCGTCAAAATCAATTGGTATAGAATTTATCTCAATAAAGTTTCTAAAAGAAGACGAATCTGCTAGTTTGTAGTTATATGTCTTTGAAGTCGCGATGGAGTGCAAAGTTTCTGTATTGATGAAACACAGAACAGGGAGATGGTCAGAGTTCATCTCATTTTTTGTTACAATGAAGCCAACGAGGCACGAGGGGCTAGCCAAATAAAAATCTAGTGTGCTATTAGACCCATTAGAACGATGGAATGTAGGAGTGTCTGGGAAATGTAAAACGCAATTTGACCTGGACATTAGGAAATCGTAGAGAATACGTCCACCCTTGTTAGATTTACTACAATTTCAATAGGAATGACGACAATTAAAATCTCCTCCAAGTAAATAAGGTGAGTTAGAATTGGTAAGCCTACTTAGGTCACTTCTGAAGTTTGGATGATTTGAATACGGAACATAACAGCAACTAATTTTTATTTCAATTTAGTTTATTTTTTGCTAAAACTATAGATAACCATATTTAAATATTTTATTCATTTTTAATTTAATTATTTTGCTGTGTTTATTTATTTATCTATTTACAATTTAAATTTTGGGACACTTTATTTTGAGCATAAGCTCATTCACAATAAAGTGTCAATATACTGGAGGTCTGGAAGTCTAAATTTCCTGCATACATATATAGGCAAGACTACGGCATAGCGATACAATTCTTCCAGTGGTACCATTTCGAACTTCCTTGTTATGGTAACTAATCTAAATTTTCCGACATTTTCTCCAAATTTGTTATTTCGTTGAATCTGGCCGCTCTGATATGGCATCATCAGTACCCACTGTTTAGACATTTCAGCATAATTAGCGAAATTTAAAGTCGATGGTTATCAGGAAAAAAATCAATTTAATGTTGAATAACAAAAGCGTCTGTCTGACTCAAAAGTCCTAAATTTTTAATGTTAAATTGGGCATGTATACCAGAATAGATATATTTTCTATACTTTGCAATGCTAATATAGAGAGAACTGAGTGTTTGATTGAGTTTTTAATGATAATTGCAACTCCACCACCAATTTGGATGGAACGATCATTTCTATATATCTGAAATCGAGGGATATTAAAAGAATCCCCCGGTTTTAAAAAGGTTTCTGTGATTAGCATAACATCTATATCGTATTTGTCGAGAAAATAAATAAGCTCGTGTTTTTTATGGTTGACGCTGTGAGCGTTCCAAATAGAGACTTTTAGATTATTATTTACAGACATATTCAATGGCAGTCTCTAAAATAACTTGAACTTGTTCGGCTGGGCTTTGACACCTCCTGAGACCATTCATTACACTTTCCAAAATAAACAACAATTCACTAGCACTATATAATTTATTAACACTTACATTTCCGGCAGCCTGTTGGTGAAATGGTGATGGATTATTGATGAATAAACTAGACATTGGTTGTTGTGATGGAGATGAACTGATAATATTAGGCTGGTCGAAGTTTGAGTTCACGAGAGCTTTTCCAGCCAATGCAGGGTAGTTATGAGATGAAACATGAAATTCATTCGTATATTTATTAAGATCTTTTTGGTTGGCAAGATCCCTAAGTCGCAACACTTTGCTCATAACACTGAATTGGCTGTGTGATTTCCACTGCAATTGGCACACGTATATTGAGATTCGGTTTATTTGATCGGACAATCTGCATCATCCAGGTGTGTAAGGCTGCAAAATTTACACTTTGGTATCATGTTGCAATTCGAAGATGTGTGACCCAACATGAAGCAATTAAAACATTGGATGAGTCGCTTCGGTTTTTTGTGAGGTAAGTCTCATGAACACGCAATGTTACCAATATATTTGTGATTTCTTAAGTGACTTAATGTAGTACTTTTTGGAAAAGAAACAAAATATAGAGCGCTGTCATCAGATCTGTTCTTTGACGCAACCTTGGACAATTTTGACGGAGTGAGCCCCGTATCTTTGATATACTGATGGACTTCATCAACTGGAAGGGATGGTAGACCAAATAGAATGTATCGAGAAGTTTTATTCTCATCCAAAGTGTATAAGAAGAATTCGGCTTTCTTCTTCTTTAACTTCAGTAGGGTGCAGTGGTTTGGATCGTATACCAAAACTTTTAAACCAATTGATATGAGTTTCATCTCGTATTTTGAGATTTTAAGGTCATTCATAATCACCCTAATTTCAGAAGATTGTAGCTTTAAAATAACAGGAGGGAATTCTCGAATTTTTTGTGTATTTGTATTTTTATGGCACACATTAATGGTGTTTTTATTACCCGCTTGTAAAATGCCTTGGAATTTATTACTGGTAGGAATACCATATGAAAACGGGATTGAGGTACCGTTGTTATTTGTTGTGGTGGTAGACATTGACGATTTAATTTTTTTCACTGATTGATCTACATCAAAACCAATTGATAACAATTCCGTTGAAGAATGTCTTTTTTTCATGAGTTAGAGACTCTAACTCTTGTGCAATCCCCAGCACTATTATTTAGTGAAGCTCTACACTGGCCACTAACAAAATAAATATACTTGTAAGAGTTTAATTAGATTCTTCCTTTGAAGAAGAACAATTGAAATTGTTGATATATATAAAATTACGATTTATTTAGATCGAATCAAAAAAAAATTTAAAAAAATCGCGAATAAAAGTAATAGAAACACGTTTCTGTCTGCTGTTCTGATACGAATGTTTAACCAAATTACTCTAAATGTTATTTAATAAATTTTTTGTGTTTCTATAAAGTACCGTTATGGTATTATCGGTTTTCAAACATATTATTCTGGCATACAGTAAAAATACAGTAAACTTTTTGATTTAGTAGTAAACCTAATTTTTTGTACTAGTCACTGTATATGATTTAATTTTGAAAGTCTCTTTGAAAAAAAAAGTATTACCTTCAATCTCCTGCCCGCGAAACCCATTTTGTAGAAAGTAATATCATTTAATGAGATATTGATACACACGTGAATTCTTTGTTTTTCGCAGGCTAATTTTACCTTCCTTCCAACATAAAAATTCATACCCTTGATTGAATTTTATGCCGTTTGCCTCCTTGTATAATTTAGACTGAAATTTTGTGAAATGATGCATCAAATGGAAATTTCTTACATCATTAGAAGGTCTGTGGCTAATAGATACCATTTGTTCTCTTTCAATATTTTCATGAATTTTGGAAATTGTATTAACAATTAGGTTGGGAACAAATTCTTCGTTTACATTTGCTGGTTAACCATTAATAACAATATTATTTTGATTTTTAAACTGCTCCTGTATATCCATTTGAGCTTCAAGCAAGTGATTTTGATTAGATTGATTTTAGTTTTTTGATTCTAATTTTTCTAGTTTGGCTTTTAATTGCCCGTTTTCGTTTGTCAATATCTTGATTTTTCGTTGCAGTTTATCTAAACTTGAGCGCACAAATAGTTACGACTTTTTCAAGTCGTCAAGTTTATCAACATTTTGCTGAACAGCTTTCAAGATAAGAAACATGTCATTTAAACTAGGGTTCTTCTCCACACTTGATTTTTGTGAAATATTGAAATAATTTTTGACGAACTATTGGAAGCCTCTCGAAAGGATTGTTCCGAAATATTTGCACATTTGTTATGGTAAGCGTTTTCACAATTAATACATTTCACTCCCGGATATCTATCTTTGGTAATGTATAAATTTCGTGGGCAAGTGGACTGTATTTTGTTTTTCCACTTCGTTATAATCAAACAATTGTGTTGTAATATTTTTCTATTTAACCCAATAATAATCGCACTACAGTTGGCCAATATGGTGGGCAAGCTAAGAACTATTTTTTTGACTTTCTCTTCGATGATTTTTCACAGACTCTTGACATTTGGAAGCTGCTGCAATCAAATCAACAACAATAATAACTATTATTATTCTTTAAAATCCACATTTATAAATAAATTCTGGATATTAGACATCCTCCGCCTCGTTGAATTAAGTGATTCAAGCTCAGCTTAATTAATCTCTGTATCGCTGTGTGAACATGTAAAAGTGTCGTCTTCCGTCTCCGCTATTGATTATTATCCTTTGGTGTCATAAATAGTTCCTTGGGTAGGTCATCTGGATATGAAATACATCGGCTACTGACTACACTGGTGGTTCATTTAATGGTAAGATTGATTCTCCAATGTGGCTTCGTGTACTGGTATACAATTGAGGGTTGATTTCCTTTAGAATGGTTGGACAGCTCGTATGAATATTACTTAGATACTTAACAATTTGATACTTCTGTCCAGCTGATTGGGTATTCGTATGAGATGCTATCACTGGTAAGTAGATATATGTACATTGTACTTAGTTTGTTTGGTTTTTGTTACTTAATTGTTTTTTTTTTTCGTCATGGTTTGTCAACATAACGCCTGTTCACTGGTAACTTGTTTAATTATCTTCGATGAATTATTTAACTTAGATATGATGATTTCGGCTGCAAAATATGACGGTTCATCTGATTGATATTGTAGGTGACTATGGGACGTTAATGTATTGGCAGTGCACATAATTTATGAATAACTCAATGTATTTCACCGTCCATAGTTTTAACGTGACAAGACGTACCCTTCCGTCTGTACCAGGATGTAACTGAGTAAATTTGCCCATTCTCCAGCAGTTAAATTATGGATTGTCTTCTTTAATTAGAACAATTTGTCCAATTTCCAAGTTCGCTTCATCCGTTTTCCATTTCCATCTTTGTTGCAAGGTATGCACGTATTTCTTGTACCACCGTATCTATATTAACTGCAACATCTTTTGGACTGCTTGCCAATGTGACAACCTATTATATGCTATGGAGCTAGTTTCGAGTGGTGGTAACGCAACCCATTGCGTTCCCAATAAAAAAATGTGATGGCGTAAGTACATCTTGGATTTCGTGACCACTGATATACAAGGGCCTGTTATTTAGCATGGCTTTAATTTGAACTAACAACGTATGTAGTTCTTCCATAGATAAGACTTTATCACCAGTGACTTTCTTCAGATGTGTTTTTATTGACCGAATACCGGCCTCCCAGAGCCCACCAAAATGTGGAGCATATGCTGGTATGAAATTCCATGTTATCTGATGCTTTTTCAGTAGGGCTAATACTAATCCGTTTTCATTTTTTGTCACAAACTGATTTAACTCAAGCTTTCGCTATGTACCGCGAAAGTTTGACCCATTATCTGAATAGACATCGATTACAGGACCCCGTCTGGCAACAAATCGATCAAATGCGCCCAGAAATGCTTCTGTTGTTAAAATTTTTGACAGCCATACGATTTTCGACTTTTTTGCTCACGTCCATGAATTAAATAGGTTTGTAGTGGTTCAAAGAAATCTACCCCTGTTCGTTGAAACGGCTTTACAAGTTCAATCCTTTCACGAGGCAATCCATCCATTTTTTGCTTAATTAATTTTGGCTTCTGCTTAATACATGGCACACATTTTCGTAATATACCCTGAATAGTTTTTCTGACACCAATTATCCAGTACCTCTGACGTATCGTATGCAACAAGAATGATGGTCCACAATGAAAGTTTTTAATGTGCATTTCAACGATTAACTTTGTTGCAATTGGATCACGTGACGGTAATATAATTGGATGTTTCTAGTCAATATGTATTGGTGCATTTTCAATTCTCCCTCCAACCCTTAATATTTCAACTTCATCAACGATTGGATCGAGTGTTGTTAATTGACTTCCGTTGGGTATAAGTTGATCGGTAGCTAGTCTCTGAATCTCAACGCTGAAATATTTGTGTTGCATCACTTTAATGAGCCTTTCAGTAGTTTCCGACATCTCTTTCTTAGTAAGTAACCCTTTGGCTCTTGCTGCTGATTTCTTGGTCCAAATGTTGAGCGCGCGGCAAACATATGCAAATGTCATAATAATTTTGCTGAAGCTCGAGTACCGTTCTTGCAATTCGTAGATGAATTTTTCTTCTACGTTTTAATCACATATCATTGTTACTATCTGCTTTCGAACTTCCATTGAATCAATTTTGTGTCGCCTGTCGATTTTAGGCCAATGTTCTGGTGATGATAATAAAAAATCTGGACCATAACACGACAATCGATGGTGTTGTAATTCGTGCGGTGATAAACCCCGAGTCGCACAGTCTGCTGAATTGCTAGCTGTTGGTACATGGAACCAACGTTCACGCGGTAATAGTTTCAGGATTTTACTGGTGCGATGAGCCACATCTTTGTGGAATATCGGACAGCCAATCGAGGACTATGCGAGTATCTGCTCACGCATACATTTGATCATCTGGAATTTCTAGAATGCGACCTACGTGCCGCATTAGCTCAGCTACCAATAAGGCACCATACAGTTCTAATTTTGGTACTGATACGGTTTGAGCCGGTGCCACCTTTGTCTTCCCGGTAATTAATCGACACTCTCTGATCCCATTAACCTCGGTCACCAAATATACGGCAGCAGTATAAGCCTTCTCGCTGGCATCTGAAAAACCATGCAGCAAGCTTTTATCATTGAACTATGCCCTAACCATCAAAGAATTGTTATTGATTGCAATTGGGGAACTTTGTCGTGCTTCTGGTTGCATTGGTTCGTCCCACGACAACTTTAGCATCCACAATTCTTGAAACATCATCTGGACCTTCACGATGAAAGGAGATAACAGGCCAAGTGGATCGAAGATTCGGCTAAACTCTGATAAAACTCTGCGTTTGGTGAAGGTTGGTGTCGCATCAAGATTAATTTGGTACGTAAAATGGTCAGCTTTCGGTTTCCACTCCAACCCCAATATTTGTGTGTTACACTCGGGCTGATTGAAGCTAATGGATGTTTGAGACCGTACGTTTTCGTTGAATTTGGTTAGTAATTCTGTTGAATTAGAATTCCATTTCCTCAGATTCATCCCGACATGGGTTAGCAGATCCACAATCTCGCCACAAGTTCGCATCGCATTTTCCACGCTATCAGCACCACTCAACAGGTCATTCGCGTACATATCTTCCCTTATCGTTCGTTCGGCCTTTGGGGAAATGTTTTAATTTTTATCAGCAATCATTTGAAGAGTGCGGGTAGCTAAATATGGTGACGGAGCCATACCTTATGTTACGGTGTATTTAGTTCGTAGATATCGATGGGATCTTCTTCATTCTCTCTCATAGTATTCGTTGGTATTTTCGATCATTAGAATAGATCCGTATCTGACGGTACATCTTCTCGATGTATGCTCCGAAAACTATGCGGTGTTTGCGGAACTTTATTAGGATATGATATAAAGTATTTTGTATAGTTGGTCCGACCATTAAGGTATTATTTAACGATAACGAAGACAACCATCAGTTTGGTTGTGACACTAGTTTCTTTAACTATGCCGTGGTGCGGAAGGTAGACCGCTAACTCTGATCCCGGATCCTTGATTAACGACATATGTTGAAGCTCTATATATTCTCTCATGAATGACTTGTATAACTCTTGAAACTGTGGATCTCTCTTAAATTTCCGCTCTATCGCGAGAAGTCGGGTTTTGGCAATTGTATATGATTCTCCCAATAGTTCATGAATCTCAACAAACGGTAATTTCACAGTATATCGACCATCAGATTCTCTAGTATACCCGGATAAGTAATGTTGTTCACACATCTTATGCTCGATATTATTCTCGTCTGAGAATATTTCTTCTGTTTCCCAGAACTTTGATAGTATTTTGTCTATCCTGTCTTTCATCGGGATTGACATTACAGATGTCACTTGACTGTTGTTCGCTGTACCCGTCACAATCCAGCCTAACTTGTTGTTTTGAGCAATGATTTTATTCTCGGAGCGTAGTTGCCCTTCTAATAACAATGACCAAAAGTGGTCAACCTCAATTAACACATCCACTCTTGTGCTATTGCTTGGACTTGGATCTGCACACATTTCATTTCTATTTATTGAGTACTTCATGATTCAATACGAATGGTGGTCTAATATTAGTTATGGTTGGTGCTATGTACGCGTGAATGGATAGCATAAACTCCGACGAAAAGTTTGATTTTAATTGGAATTGCGTACTCCCTCTAGTTCTACCCACTCGTTGACCACCTAAACCCAATACTGCCATGGTTGCTTCCTTTCGACTTAAACCTAATCTTTGGACGCAGTATTCCAATATGAACGAGGGTTCTGCCCCAGAGTCCAATAGCGCTCGACATAATTGCCATTGCCCAGTACTATCCTGTATCTTTAGCAATGAAGTCGGCAACACTGATAAAGTGGATGGTGGTTCGGAGCAATTCGTTGACATTACTAATTGTGATGAGACAGCTGGCGTATCTACGGTAGTTGATTTTACATGTACTTGCTTGTTTCGGTCGGGTGTATCTTCATTGCGTTGACATCGCGTGTTTGGTTGTTCGTTGTGGTTGATTCTGTGGTTTCAATGTAACTTGATGCATCTTGATCTGCCTGATGAATAAGTGAATGATGTCGACGTCGGAAAAGTTGACAACTTCGCCGTGATCGGCATTCTCGTACTGTATGGCCAGAACCCAAGCAATTGTAACACCGGTTTGATGATTTAATTACGTCTCTGCGTTTCGGAATTTCCATTTTTCGAAAGAGCTGGCATTGAAACATTTGATGGTTATTGGTGTTACATATAGGACAGATAGTTGCTACAGTAAGCAACGATTTAATGTTGTGTGATTTAACACCTGCGTTGATCTTTGGTACCCTGGGCTGCTCTTCTGCTTTAAATTGGTATTCCAAAGCATCCGCTCGGTTGGTAATACATTTTAGGAATGCCTCGAGAGTCGGATAATCTTCTTCGACAGAATGTTGCATCCATAATGTCCGAGTAGTCTCATTAATTTATGTGACGATAAGGTATAGTAGCCACACGTCACGTCCCTTGGCTTCACTTCCTAAACCTTGCAAAGCACGTATCACTTCGTCCGACACATCGTACATATTTCTCAAACTTTGAGCGCTTGGTTTCGGAATACTCGGTTGCTCCAAAAACATTTGAATAAATTTATTCACAATATGGCGTTTGCGATCGTATCGCTCCTTTAATTTATTTAACGCCAGAATGTAGTTCGCTTCGGTTATGTCCATGTGGCGGATTAAACGTGCCGGTTCCTCTCCAAGCGAGTTTACCAAAAATTTGAATTTTTGCACTGGATGTAGGTTGGCGCTGTTATGAATGGTAGTGGTAAATAACTGGTAAAAAGTTTGCCATTCGGTGTATTGTCCATTAAATTTGGGCACCCAAAGTCCTGGAAGTTTCACTTCTGGTGTTACCATCCGCACGCCACTCACGGTATCATTCATCTGTGTATCTATTACTACAATGGTAATACTTGTATTTCGCTCCCATTCACTTAATCCCGCGACTAACTCGTAGTACGCCTGCTCAATGGCATCATATTGTGACTGGTCTTATTCATTGAGTGCGTAGAACTTCCAATGGTTGTGCCATAACTACCAATATCTTATACAACACTTCTCACAACACGTGTCTGATTTAGTAATCTTTCAAAATGGCGGTGGCATCCGGCTCGAAGGACCATGTAAAAATTTTGTGGGCAAGTCGACTGTTGTTTGCTTTTGCACTTCGTTATAATCAAACAATTGTGTTGTAATATTTTTCTATTTAACCCGATAATAATCGCACTACAGTTGACTTTCTCTTCGACGATTTTTCACAGACTCTTGACATTTGGAAGCTCCTGCAATCAAATCAACAACAATAATAACTATTATTATTTTTTTAGATCCAAATTCATAAATAAATTCTGGATATTAGACAAGTAACATTTCTGCTACATACAGAATAGCACCTTAATCGTGAGTCTCGTTCACTCCCGTCTATGGTCGATCATTTATTTTTCTGTAACTTTTATTGGATCGCAGTAGAACTTTTGTAGTCCATTTAACTTGAACAATTTCAGCTGATTAGGTCTATTTTTTTTATTTTCGGCTTCGATAACATAATCTGCCTTAACCATTTTTGACTTTCGGCTGGCTAACATTTTTCTGCATTATCGACATTTTGCTACCGCCTGTAAACTTTCGATTAAATTTATCGGTACTTCTGAACACAAAAGATAGAAACAGTGCGAGAAATTAGCAATTTAGGCCAGTGCTTACCAATCGGTGGTACGCAAAACACGAATAGTTAAATCATTATACAATGAATATAATGAAATTTGTATGAATGAAAAAGATTTGACATAACGGGTAGTTAATCTGAAATTTTATAATTTTTTTATTTATAATGTGGTTTAAAGGAAACATTTATTTAGGGCCTTGGAAAATAAACCAAATATTTGAGTGGTGCGATTTGGGTTGAAAATCACTGGTCTAGATAAATTGAATCTGATTTATTAATTGGTACAAAAACCAACTTTTGCTGAGTATTAGGTTAGGTTAGGTTTTGGGTGGCGGTCCACTAGGACCAGGCATAGACACAAAAAATGGTCCGTAGCCATACCACAATAAATATTTCCTCCAACTCATTGGAAGCATTTTGAGCTATTAACAAAGCGCTGGATACTCCTGAAATCCATCCTACAGAGGTCCGTGAGGTCTTTGAAGAGGGGTGCCCTAGAAACTTTAGTCTTTTTCGTGCCAGACGAGGGCAGGTGCAAAGAAGATGAAGTACTGTCTCTTTCTCCTCTTCGTCCTCGCAACTACGACAGTAGTCATGTGAGAAGACACCAAGTCTACTCGCATGCCTCCCTATGAGACAGTGCCCCGTAATCACTCCAACAACCACACTGATCTGAATTCGCTGAAGTGAGATCAACTATTTGGATCTCGCCAAGTCCAACTTTGGCTAGACCTGCCGAGTTATTACGCAAAAAGTGATACTTGACCATCTGTCATTCGTTAGCTTGCTAGCTTCTTCCTTAAGCAGCATTTTGCATACCGCAAGAGGCATTTCAATATCCTTTCTGCTTTCTGAGAAGTGGTCCATTGTACCAAGTCGAGCCTGTTCATCGGCGTTTATATTCCCTTTACTTATGAAATGTCCTGGCTCCCATAAAATGTGGATGTTGAACTGATCTGCCATCTCGTTAAGAGATGAGAGACAGTTCTGGACTACTTGCGACGTGAGGAGATGTGATTGAAGCGCTTTAATGGCAGCCTGACTGTCCGTATATATGCGAATATCACAAATTGATATTACATTATACCTCAACCAGTCTACGACTTCCTTTAAGGCAGTTACTTCAGCTTGAAAATGCTACAATAGTCGGGGAGACGGAAGGAGAGATTTAACAGAAGTTCCTCGCAGAACACTCCGGCCCCGACTTGCCCGTCCCGTTTTGAACCATCAGTGAAGAAGTTTATAACTCCTGGTTCCAAAACTGCAACCATCATCCAGTCCTCCCTGGATGGGATCCTAATCCGGTACTTTGTGTCAAAAGATAGTGACGGGACCGTATAGTCGGTGGTCTTGAGAATTTGTTTGTTGCACAAAATAGATGAGTACCCTGTAATGTTGCAGGTTTACATTAAGATGGATTTCAGCCGTATGGCAATACAAGCTGCCAACTGTTTCTCCAAGATATCTAGAGGAGTCAAAAATAGCAGAGTCTCTAGTGCCTGAGTGGATTTGCTCCTCAGTGCACCACTGACCCACAGAGAGATTGTTCTCTGAACTTTTGTCAACACCTATTGGTTGACAGTTTTGTCCAGGGCAGACCACCAGACTATTATCCTATACAAGAGTATGGCTCTGACTACTGCGGTATAAAGTCAATGAACAATGCAGGGCTCCAGCCCCCATCCTTTCCCAATAGCATTTTTGCAAGAGCGCTACCAAAGCTTTCTTTACCCTTTCCAGAATATTGGGTTTCCAATATAATTTGCTATCCAAAACGAGACCCAGAAACTTCGCTTCAACTGTAAAAATCATGCTGAATCCATTTAAAGTGGAAGGATCGATGTAAGGAAGTTTATATTTCCTAGAGAAGAAAACCAATTCGGTTTTATGTGGGTTCACATTCAACCCACAGCCATTGGCCCATATTGAAAGAGTGCCCAGGGCATTCTGCATAAGCTCACTGAGGGTGCAGGGATATTTACCATGGACACCAATAGCAACATCAACCGCATAGGCAACCACCTTGAAGACACCGTCCTCCAGTCTCTGCTTGCAAATCTTCTGACGGAGGGTTCCCCAAAACTGGCTTTTATGATCCTGTCTCTTAGCATCTGATCTATTAAATCCTTGAGTGATTCATCCACTCCCAGATCTGAAATTGTCCGAGTTAAAGCCACTGGAAGCACATTGTTAAAGGCCCCCTCAATATCCAAGAAGGTTACCATTGCGTAGTCTCTATATTCGAAAGATTTTTCAATGAAAAATACAAGAGAATGAAGAGCAGTCTCTACAGATCTCCCTTTGCAATAGGCATGTTGAGGTTGGGACAGCTTTTCCGAGACAATCGTAGAGGTACGATATGAGCTTCTATTTGCCTTTCCAGTGTTTTAAAAAGGAAGGAAGACAAGCTAATCGGTCTAAGGTCTTTGGGATTGCAGTGTCAGCGTTTTCCCGCCTTAGGTATAAAAACAACTGTTCATTTACCAGGAATGAGACATAGTTCTAGGCTGCCTTTGAAAATTACCTCTAACAAGGACATAGTTAGATCCGTAGTTTGTTGAATATCCGCAGAAATAATACCATCGAGCCCAGGCGACTTACGTGGTTTAAAACTGTTTATCACCCACAGGATCTTTTTTCTGCTAATAATTTTGGCCTATGAGGTTACTGAACCTTTTATCTACTAATGTGCTACGTACAGATTCGGAAGAACCAGGAAAATGAGTCTCCATCAGAAGTTCCAGCGATTCCGCACCATTAGTGGTCCATATCCCTTCTGTCCGTTGAAGATAACTTGGGATGGAAGGACCAGTTGCTAGTATTTTGCGTAGCCAAGACATCTCTGAAGACTCCTAAGTTGTGCCACAGTATAGTCTCCAAAAGCCGTTCTTGGCACTTCTCAATTGATATTTGTAAAGTTTGAGGACTTCCTTATAAGAGTCCCAGTCTACACCAGATTTTGTTTTCCGTGCTGTTTTGAAGAGTCTTTAGCATTTTAGACGTGTTTGTTAAATCTCCTTGGACCACCAGGGTGGCCGAGATTTACCCCTAGGCCTGCTAAGGGGACTAGAGCCCAGTATCGCTTCATTAAAAGCGCTGGACAACTCGTCCACCAAGCCATCGAGCCCTTGCGCAGTTTTTGGAGGTTTTGGCACCGGAATTGGTAATGAATTACCCAGAATAGTTCTAAAGGTATCCCAGTTGGTTTTCCTCCTGTTTCTGTAGATTAGACTTTTTGGAGAAGTCAAGTCCATTTTAAATTAAAGATAACAATGATCAGAAAAGGAGTGGTCCTCTGATACTCTAAAGTTTAATAAACTAATCGCCACAAAGCTTGAGACAAGAGTAATAACCAACACTTCCTGTCTATTACTAGTTATAAATGTCGGCTTATTACCTATGTTACATATATGAAGGTTAGTACTTAAAATGTAATCAAGGAGTAACTCACCTCGTTCATTTGTGTCGGTAATGCCCCAGATCGTGTGAGGAGCATTTGCATCACTCCCAAGGATGACTCCAACCTTGCGCTTCTGAGCCTCCAAGATTATCTCACCTAGAATGATTGGTGGAGTATCCACTTCATCATAAGCTAGGTAAGCTGATACTAGCCAGAAGTTTCGTTTATCGACCTCAATGCTGACCGCTGCAACATCTCCGTTACTGAGATTTGATAGCAGAAAGCAAGTTATGTTATTTTTATTGAGAATGCACGACCGAACATTACCTTCTTTTTTCGCGTGCATTAATCTATAATAGGGAGTTTTGAACCCAAGAACCCGGTCTTCAGTGACCCATGGTTCCTGGATCAAGACGACGTCTGTCGCTTCTTTCCCAATTTTTAAAATTAGAGCAACTAATGCTGCCATAGAACGGTGAAGGTGGACTTGAAGAAATGTCAGTGTCATCTCTACAGCCTCTTCTCCGCCACAGTAACGTCTGAGTCTACCCCTGATGAGAAGTCCTCTGAGAGCCTCTTTAAAGACTCCATGGACGTTGGCATCTCCGTATCCGTAGAGAGAGTTTTCGCTTGGCTGGCTACCTCTGCGCACGCAGATGAGCTATCAAGCTCCACGGTAGTTTCTGAAGATGACTTCGGAGCCTCCGGCTTGTCCGCGTTCTTCTTGTACACCTTGAGTGTGACTGCACTAAAACCATAGTTGATTAAACTGTTGGTTTTTTTCCAGTGCAGTCAGTGACTCCCTGTTTAAGATGATAACAGCTGACCGTCAGCTGATAGTCAGCCTTAGTCTCCTCGAGCTTGGCAACTTTCCAGTTATTCGTTGGCAACTCCGGGTTGCCAACCTGCAACAACTGGAGTATCACCTTCGGATCACTAGGCTCCGAAGGGATGCGCACCCTAGCTTTTGTCTGCAGGGGATCCCTCCCTATCAATCACAGCAAGGCTGGCTCCGGGCCATAACCCAGCCCAGCGATTTGTTTAAAGTTGACTCCTTTAGCGCCGTGTTTTAGCCTAGAAGCCAAAGAATCAGCAATCTAGTTACCAGCGGTCACCACGTGGATGTAACACGGAGCACTTGTGGAAGTTGCATGTTACGGAGCTGACCGTAAGTGCCAACTTGAATCCCCCTTGAGTATTATTATAACAACAAAAGTGTATACAAACACCAAAAATACTAATTTAGTCAACACTTCTGCTTTATGGCACATTCGATATGTACTCCGAGTGTTGATTGAGATTTACTGGAAATTAAATTAAATTTACAAAAACCTTTCTACAACGTACCTATAACACATTCACATACATCCTTTTAATTTACATTTTGTATTCGTCGTATATGAGAAATGCAATTTTTATTTACAATTTAAATTTTATTGTTTGAAATCAGATGAGAGTAACATAAAAATATATTCCGTTCGCTTGTATATTGTACAGTAATTTTCGTGTACTACAATGACAATAACAATTGTTAATTAAATTCGTTTTTTTTTATTTTTTTTGTTTGTAAATAAAACATGTACACAAAAAAAACCTTCTCTTTGTAACATTTTCCATTTTTATGAAACAGCTAATTAAATTTTAATTTAGGATAACACAAAAGAAATACAATAGCACAAAAATAGCTAAGTAAAATCATTTCAACACTTTTGCGAGAATATTTTTTGGGATAACATTTTAGAGTAAATCTAATTATAAATATTTACTGTTCAACTTATTTTTTTTTGTTCACTAATGTAATATACCTTGATTGGAATTAGTATTGTTGTGTTAAGTGTGTTTGGTTCTTAACACAAACAAAAAAAAATTAATCCTCCTATCCTAAATTGTTTGAAAGGTTGGTTTAGTAAAATAAAGTTTTCTGGTAATAGAATTATCTGCAGCAAACAAAAAAATTCTTAAAAATTCGGCTCGCACGAAATTCTTTTATTTTTTTGTTAACTTTTTTTAGACCATTAACCAGCTTTTATTCCTGTATTGCATTAGCGTGAAGAATTTTTCTACAGCTAAGTGTATATAATTATGAAAATTATTAACTTAATAATACTCTTACTTCCGCCAGCATAACTAAAACACTTCTAGTTTAGCATACATTTATACGTTCGCTGAAAATTGTATTTTTCGTATACTTTTGTAAACAACAGAACGAAAATAAAACTTAGGACTAAGATTTTGTTTGAAAATTTGTGGTCGCCTTTACAAGTTTCAAGAGGGACGTTAAATTAACGACCTACAGTATGTAAATAACCATATTACTGAGTACGGAACCAAAAGATAATAATTCCATAATTTGATTCTGTTTTTCTCAATTGTAAAATTAATATAATTTTCCATTTCCGTCCCTCGCTTACAGAAAAAACAGAACATTCGTATAATATGGAGAAAAAAATTTCAATTCCACTGATGCTTATGAATGTAATTAAAGAAATTTGAGAACAAGAAAAAAAAAAGTTAAAATGAATTTTATTTTTTTAATATAAAAACAACAAACGTCTTGGAAGTCTGGATATTTTGAACGAGATTATTCCTTATACAATAAAAGTATATTTAATTTAGTGAAATAAGAACGAATCTTATGCGTCTCGCGAGATAACTTTTATAAATACAATCAGTGGAATGAAACTTGAACATTTTCGGAGAAGAAATGCTATGTGCAATTTAATAAATGTGGGACATATAAACAAAAAAAAAAAAATCAAAAAGATGAAAACCTAGAAATGAAAAGTATTTGTGTTTTAAAAACAACGGTGGGAAAAAATTTTTGTAAAATAAATTAATTTTTCTCCTGGTACATACTCGTATAATATAATATTTACCGAATGTAATTGTGAATTCTCAATTTTGAAAGAGCCCATGGTTTGAATGTTTTCCGCTAATATATTTACAGATAATTCTCGCTGATGAGCCATAACGGTGATAACAAAACGAGCGATTAGTGATTAAAATATTTACACTTCAAATGATTGATTTTTATGTGCAAATAGTCACATTTCATCGCATGCAGCACACGTTTACTATAAAGATGTCATGATACTTTTATTTTTTTATACAAAGTGTAAAGTATAGAAATTTTAAAGCTGTTTGTATGTAGGGTAAATTCAGATGATTTGTGGCAGAAGAAGATATGACGCAGCAGTGTCCGGTTTTGATATATACGAATATTCCCTTTAAATTTATACGTTACTAAAAAGTTTAGTTACTCACCAGGCCTCTATCGGTATCCATCATGATTGTTCGTGACCTTACATTTTAGAAATTTATCTTTATTTTAAACATTTTAATTATAGAAATGCTTACGATTTATAAAAAAAAACAGAACTCCAGACGGCAGACGGGCAGCTTGGTTAGAATCTGATAAACTACAGATAAACTACAAAACGCGATATTCTAATTTCTATAAACTACAAAACGCGATTTTTCAAAACGCAATATGGTATAAAACGCGATATTTTAAAATTATTAATCTTCCTTCATTTCACATATAAATTTTCGTTCACCTTTATGATGAAATTGAACATGTATTAGGAATTAGGATATGCGTTTTGAAATATCCTGTTTCGAATTATCGCATTTTGCACTATGAATATCGCGTTTTGTACCATATCGCGTTTTGAAATATCGCGTTTTGTACCATATCGCATTTTGTACCTATCGCGTTTTGTACCATATCGCGTTTTACACCGTATCGCGTTTTGTCAAATATCATTTTAAAATATCGTGTTTCAAATGGGACCCATTAATAATATAGTTCTATCGGTTAATACAGCGTCTAAACAATACAACATCCCGTTAACTACATTAAGAAGGGAGCTTAAAAAATAATAATACGAAACCAGTATTGGGAGCTTATTGTTTAGGCCACGAGTTTGAATCTTATCTTCAAGCCATATAAAAAATCATCATGCAGACGAATTTGCTCCAACAAGAAACGAGGTGGGGGGAATGGCATTCGAACTGGCCACAAATACAATATAGCACATAAATTTAATTCCGAGGAGAAAAAAGCTGGTAAAGCATATGGTTCACACTTTTTATGAAGCGTTATCCAAACTTGCCTGTAAGAAAATCCGAAGGAGTTTCCCAATACCGTGCTCAAGGAATGAATCGTAGTGAAATAGCCGATTATTTTATTTTATTAGAAAAAATTTTGCTTGAACACGAATTAATAGCTAAACCAGGGCACATTTTTAACATGAAGGAAACCGAATATCAGTTCAATAATCGGTCTGGTTTTGTTATTACCGAAAGAGTGTTTAAAAATATCCCAGAGGTAACATTGCTGAAAAGGGAGGAACTTCGATTTAGTAAAAAGGGGAATATTTTGCCTCCAGCCTGTGTTTTTAAAAGTAAAAACAAAAAAAACGAATTTAAAGATAGTATGCCCACAGGTTCGGTGGTGTGACATGGGTGGTAAATCTACTTGTTTCTACTTAGACATTTTCCACACTTGGCTTAAACAACATTTCCTTCCAAGAAAACCTCAAGGAAAACGCCAACGTTGTCTACATTTTGGAAAACTATTAACATCTACTTGAAACATGTCTGCAACTACAAAAAATGGTAGCCCAGCATTTCAAGCCACTGGTATTTTCCCATTTCTCAAGCCATTCCGGATTAGGCACTTATTCACATGCGCGTTTGTAATGTAAGCACAACGTTTGGGGCTTCTATAAGAAACAGCGAATTAACGCATCCAGTTCGAAATTTTGCTGAAAATGCGTTGACGGAGGCATCATCTTTTTAGTCAAATGATTTCGAAGTTTTTTATTTGTCTATATTTATGTAAATAATTTTTTGCCTTTTTTTATAGACTTAATATATTGTTGTGACAGCAATCCCAAATTTACGACTTTTCGAGACAGTAAAATAAAGAGCTATCTAATCACAATATATCTACTAATATAAAGTAGAAATATAACCCCCCACCCCCCCCCCCCCCCCCAAGGATTATTCAAAGTATATAGCCCTCTAAAATGAGCGTTTCCATTAAGCTCTTTCGGTAGATGGTTCCATACTGATAAAAAGTTAGTCTAGTCATCAGGTAGCTACCAGATTTGAGTTTTAATGGGTGAATATTATAATTCGCTAAAACAGTACGGTCTCACTTCGTTTTAAACGAAAAAAAATATAACGTTTGCATTTTTGTAGTTTGGTCGTAGCTACCTGATGAGTGACCAACTTTTTATCAGTACGAACCCAAACTACCGAATGAGTTTAAGGAAAACGCTCATTTTAAAGGGTTATATACTTTACATAATCCTCTATTAAAAAATTGAGGTGTGGCCAACACACGACTTTCTTTTATGAACCAGTAATTACAATTTTGAGAAATTTTATTTTTTTCTTAATTTTTTTTTTATTTTTAAATTTTTAATTTTTTTTTTTTTTAAATTATTTTTTTTTATTTGTTTTTAATTTTTGGAAACATTTTGTATTAAGTAGTTGTTTGTAAACCTTATACTTTATAAGATATTAGCAAAATAAATTTTCTGGACCAAGGGAGTGGCCACTTCCGATAAGCCGATTTGGAGAAGAATTCACCGGAACCTCGCTATTTATCAAAAAAGTGTAAATCTGAAGTTTCAGTTCAATTAGTTAACCATATGGGCTGTAGAGCGGACACAGACTGACATACTGACAGACTGACAGACAGACACCATTTCGAAACCCACTTTTTCGGACTCAGTGGACCTCAAAAAGATAAATATCAAAAATTCTCAACATCCAAAATTTTCATGATTACTTTATTTTACTTACGTTAGAGAAAGTAATACAAAATAATAAATTTCAAAGAAGTTTGCGTAATAAGTGCTTCAAAATTCCCTGTTCGTAGGAGAAAGTGTGTTGGCCACAACTCAATTTTATTTTTTTTTAAATTTTTTTTTTAATTTTTTATTTTTTATATTTATTTGTTTTTAATTTTTGGAAACATTTTATGTAAAGTAGTTTTTTGAAAACCTTATACTTTTTAAGATATTTGCAAAATAAATTTTCTGAACCAAGGGAGTGGCCACTTCCGGTTAGCCGATTTGGAGTAAAATTAACTGGAACCTCCCAATTTATCAAAAAAGCTTAAATCTGAAGTTTCAGTTCGATTGGTTAAACCATCTAGGATGTAGAGAGGACACAGACAGACTGACAGACTGACAGACTGACAGACTGACAGACTGACAGACTGACAGACTGACAGACTGACAGACTGACAGACAGACAGACACTATTTCGAAACCCACTTTTTCGGACTCAGTGGACCTCAAAACAAATAAATCTCTAAAAATCTCAAGGTCAAAAATTTTCATGATTACCATACTTTATTTTACTAGAGAAAAAGAAAGTAAAAGTGATCAGGCCCGGTGACAATGAGTTCATATACAAATATTTTTGGAGCATAAAACCAATTATGATTTACATTTTGGTAGCTAGTTTTTGGTAGTACTAACCTATTTACGATCGTAATTTGAGAATTTTACTTTGAAGTAAAAAACTATAGTAAATTGGCGTGAAGTGTCACTATTTATCAATATAATTACATTTATTTATCAAATTAGAAAATTTTTACTTTCTTATATAAAGTATAAAGAAAGTATTGGAATCATGAAAATTATACAATTCGAGATTTTAACGGAAATAGACATCTATAGTAAAGGGGAGTCCAAATAAACTATTTGTGGAAAATTTCTTTTTATATATAAATATGTATGCGTGGATGCCCAAATGTTATTTAACTCAAAAAGTAAAAGCAAAAATTCACAACAGAATTTATTTCACGCAAGTAAATTAAGTAGAGCTTAACTTAAGATTTAAGCTTTTTTTCATAAATTGGGGGTTCTCAGTGAATTTTACTCCAAATCGGCTAACCGGAAGTGGCCACTCCCCTAAGCCAGAAAATGTATCTTACAAATATCTTAAAAATTTTAAGGTTTTCAGAAAAAACTTTTATCCAAAAAAAAAATAAAAATAAAAAACAAAACAAAACAAAATAAAAAGATTGACATGTTAATTTTCGAACTTGAGTTTTTTGGGGTCTATGAGTCCGAGAAATTGGGTTTAGAAGTAGTGACTGTTGGTCTACGTATCTGTCAGTTTGTAGTCCAGATGGTTTAACCAATCAAACTGCAACTTCATATTTAAACTTCGTCCCAGCTCCCAGTTTCTTTGAACCAGAAAATTTGTTTTGGAAATATTTCAAAAATATACAATTTAAGAAATTTTCTCTGCAAGAAATGTACATAATAAGTTTCTTAAAGTTCGCTGTCCGTAAAAGAAAGTCGTGTGTTGACCACACCTCAATTTTTTGTTCTAGTTTTAACCGAATAAAATAAAGTTTTGGTAAATGATGTTTCTCGGCTTTTACAGACACAAATATATTAGTGAAAATGGCATTCACAAGCTGTTTGATTGGTAAATCACACACGAAATCAAGAGGCTAATTATTCTAATTATATATACCCAAAAAAGTAAAAATATCAATCCCCCGTACCTTACTACCAGAGTTACACAATGTATAACGACCCTTCTACTTTTGTGGGTAGATATATTATGAATCATTTGATAAACAAACATACTTCTCTTAAACTGCTTAATATTGTGTGGACATGAAACACACACAAACGATGGGTTTCCTTAAGTTTTTTTATTTAGTTAATATGATTCGCTAAGTCAGTATGTTCTTACTTGACACTATTTGTGTTAAGTAGGAATTGTATTTTTATAATTTGGTCGTAGCTACCTGATGAGTAAACCAACTTTTTCAGTGCGAAACCAAACAACCAACACAATGAGCTCAAGGAATGATCTCATTTTTTGTTCAGAGTTATTACACTTTGTATAACTCTTGGGGTAAAGTACATTGATATTTCTACTTTTAAGGGTACATTATGAATAATTGGCCTCTTGATTTTGTTTCAGATATACAAATCGAAAATATTGTGAATGCCATTTTCACTAACATATTTGAGTCTATAAAAAGCCGGAAAAATAATTTGATAAACAGACATACATCCCTTAAACTTCTTGAAGTTATGGTACTATACTGAAAATCTTGTCTTAGTTATACTAAAAACTGCTGTGTAAAAGGACGGGGACAGGGCGAAGTTGAGTAGTATCTACCAACTCCGTAACCTTTTAGTAGCGTGTACATTACTCCAGTGAGATGATCTAGTCATGTTTTAGGCAGCACTTTACTATGATTAGTAAGTAGACGTGCTGCTCCCGTGAAGGGGACCACCGAAAACCATTTTTCATTCGATTAGAGGTTAAAGTACGGCACTAAAAAAGAAACTTTGAGTAAACCAATATTTCAGATTTACAGTCCCTGGTATGTGAACTCTTGATACTAGGCAACGTCCAGTTTCATCTTAGCCTTTCTGTGGTACAGATATCGTTTTTATCCCAGCAACTCGTAGGAATAAAATAGAGAAACAAATTCAAAATAAGAATAGTGATTCTCTTAAAGCGTCGTAAACCTGCGATTGTTTCGGCGTGGATTCCGAGGAGCTTGCCTCTCTTTCCATTGCGGACCTCTCGACGCGGTCATCATTGGGATGAGGATAAATTTTGTAGAATTAAATCCTTTTCTTTCCAGATTGGGCATCTAAGGATATGAAGTAGCGTCTCTAGCAACTGAGAGTTATCCACCAGTGGAAACAGTGCATGAGCAACGACGTGATAAATGGTTTAAGAGGATAGCGTTTGGGTGCACACTCAGATTCCGCAGTTAAGGCTGGAATTACATTTAAACAAGCAGCAGATTCGGACATTTTTCGGATCTGGTCCTTTGGGTTTTTAGAAGTGATTCTGACCATGGATTAGCAAAATGCAGCCAGGATGCAGCAGTGACATGAACAACAGAAGTGAGTATCTTTTTGAATGTTTGATTACTAATATTTTGGACATTATCGATAGGGGAAAAAATCATTTTTGCGAATGCGACTATCAAGAGGCGCTTGCGAAGTCACATTTGAATTCTTTAATAAACAATTGGCATATATCTGAAGAGATGATCGTTGGTGGTAGGTTTGATAATGGCGGGCGAAAAGCTTCCGGCAGAAGCCGGAAATTAGAGCACAAAAAATGACAGACTGAGGCTTATATAGGCCACCTCTCGGATCTGAAACGCCCTCGATTAAGGGCAATTAATTAAGTTTTGTTTTCAATTAATAAAATTTCGAACTAAGTAAGGGGTTCCAAAAGCCTGGAAAATTTTCTGTGGAGGAATCAATGAATTGCCCTCTGCAGTGCGGCTTCAAAAAGTGTTTTCTAGAAATCATTCCAATGGTATAGGACTACTCCAAAAGGCAGATGGAAATTTTGCTGAGAACCGGAAAGGAACAATTACAGTATGAAGTAGTGAAGTAGTTCACTCATCACAAAACAGGTTCTGGAGTATTTCGGGAAGAATTCCAGTAAAGTGAGATCGGCTCCAGTAAAGTGAGATCGGCTTTTGGCTCTCTCAACACGCCCAAGTCGGCTGGAGGAGATGGTATTTTCGCAGCCTTAATGCAGAAGAGTATTTAGGAATTCTCCTATCTTACTTTCTGATTTTTCAGACACCCTTTAATTCCAAAACTATGGATGAGATTATATGTAATCTTTTCACCAAAGGGGGCGAGAGGGGGGGTGTTCAGACACCCAGCCCAAAACATATCCAATTAGCCTTACATCGTTTTTAGTGAAGACGATGGAAAATGTTTTAGATCACCAAATCTGAAGCGAGAGCTTGGTAGCAATTCCGCATCCTCTTTAGGAAATCACCCTCTATCCATTGGTGGACGTTCGGGGGCCTTTGATACAACGCCCTATGAATGAATAAAGCTCAACAGAGGAAAAGGAATGGATTCTACCTGCCACAATTAGGTGCATCCGTTGCACGCTGAAATTGTAGGAATATTACAGCTAAATTAGTTAATGAGTCAGTAAGTATTAGGGCCGTGAACTACATTTGATAATATATCTGACTTTATACAGGATGCATACGGAATTCGTGTATCCAGGAAGGTCAGGGTATAGTTTGCCTTGGTATTACAGGCTCAATGAAAACATGCCCGACTGCTGCAACGAAGGAACTTATAGGAGTGACTTCTTTACGCCAGCATGTTTAAAAGGACGCTGCTATTGTGGCCTTGCAGATGCAGATAGATGGTTTTTAAAATTATCTTTTTAAAATTATCTCAAAATTAAATTTAAAACAAAATTTAGTGATAAAAAATATTTTATTACAAAATAAAGAGAAAAATATTGACAGTTATAATTTAAATTCTACATAATCTTAACTATTTCAATATTTCTTACAATTTAAATAGCCCTCCATTTAGGGAATGATTGCGTGAAAATCATTATTGTTTTTAATTTCTCGAACCTACCAGTTTTATGGATCTGTTTGGATTTACATCCAGCATCTAAATAAAATTCAAAAATCATATCTTCAAGGTTTTCACCCGTTTGAATAATTCTTCTGCATTAGTTATGATATCGTCGTATGCGTTGGTGGGACAGGCTCGGACGCCGCTCTCTTAATAGTACTCTACTGCACGGTCTTTTTCCATGATCTGTTGGAAGCAAATTTCAGTCACAATCGACGTCGAAATCCCCCCATAAATGCATAATTTGCCGCAAAGTTACAAGAAATAATTACCTCTGTAGGCTTCAAACTTAACTTTTGGTTTTTTATGAAGCTGATTGTTGTAGTAAAATAAAGCAATACAAAATTAGATTTTTCAGCTTATTTAGGAAATAATCCAGAAATTCATCTAGAGGTTTCGAATACTTTTACAAATTGCATCAATCGGTTGAAACCTACTGACTGAACAACAATTCAGCATCCTCGCAGTCATTGTCCAAAAATGAGTTTTTAAAATAACCTGGAAAATTTTCCAATCCTGTTTAAAAAAACAATTTTGTATTGATTTATTTAAAACCTTTGGTTTCAAATATGCTTCACTTGAATTACCATACCAGTTCTAATCTTCCTGACCTAATTTTTCGCGCTTGGTGAATTATCGTGGGTCGCCAATTATTTTGGGATCACACATAACTGGGGGTGCTACGAGTACCTAGCTACGCCACTGAACATAATTAAGTCACACAATATATGTCTGAACAAAATAACATTAACCATTATCCATAATTTCGTGACGGTTCCAAATGGTTCAGTAACACTATATAATTTGTCAATATAAGTTGTAATATGAAAATCAGCAATTTTTATTTTACTTTGTTTGTTTTAGTGTAACCGACAAGTAAGTATAAATTTGTATATCAATGACAAGTAACTAAACCAAACCGTTTTTTCTCGTCGTGATCAATGGTAAGCAAAAAAAGGTATAATTTAAATAGTTTTAAACAGTAAAATATTGCTCTAATAAGATGACGTAAGTAGTACAGCTTAGATATACTGAGTTAAACAACTACACACTTAAAACAATAACTTTAATTTTTAATGCAAGCCTTGCATTATAATTCATGTAATACAAGTTATTGTTAAATTGTAAAGTAATGATTGCAATAAAATGAATTTTAACGCAATTATGAAGATTTCTAAAAGTGCATTAAAAAATATTTTTTTATAAAACTATCAAACATTTTAAAGCAACCTGCTCAAATTGAAATATTAAAGCAACATAAAATTCGCTAAAATAAGCGAACTTAAATGTACATATGTATAGTAAATTCAAGCACGTGTTTTGCTTTACTGATATAAAATTCGCTAAATCAAACCGACTAAATGAAAAATAAAATAATTGGGTTTTCTGAATTTGAAAATATCTATTAGGTTAAAGGTAAGCTTTGCAGTTCTTACCTTAGGCGACTATAAAGTGAAATAGTCCGTCAATGGAAAGATGAATGTTTGGTTTTTTACAGTAAATTGCTCTCTGAGATTTCGACCCTCAAGGCACCAAAAACAAAGTCTAAATGACCAAACTCCAGGAAAAAAAGGGATGCAACTTACTTTAAAATTTAATACTTCCAAAATATTTTATTAATGCCAGTATTTGATGACGGTCCTTCTACAACTTGCTTTACATTCTAATGGAATGTTGCACTAAAATTTAATATAATTGCTGTATTACAAATTAATGCAAATTGTATTAAATCCTTTTAAATGCAAGCTTTATATTATTTTGTAATACAGCAGTCCACTGAACCATACATATGTACATACGACAAAGTAAAGAATTGAGACGATTTTAAATCACTACATTTTTTTTATAGTAACAGTTTTAAACAAAGGTTCTCGTTTCCCATTTTCATTCAACCATGCTATTTGTTCTTAACTAACAAAAAGTGAAGTAAAATATTGTGAAAAATACGATAAATAAATTTGAAAGGAAAATATATTTATTTCTGTTGTTTTTTATAATAAATAAATATAAATATTGAGGTTAAAACTTCTCCAATAAATTCAATACTATGATATGTTATTTATGTATATATTTCCTTGAGCTTTCATATTAGATTTTCCGTTCGTTTCTTTCTATGTAAACATTATATCATATTATGTGTGTAGGGTAAATTCCTGTTTTCCGAAACGAAACAAGAGAAACAACTACCGAAACAAATAGAACGGCAAATTTAATATTGAAAATATAAAGAAAATGTTCAAAGTTTTTCTACATTTGATTTACTTGACTTAACATAAACAATTGCATACATTTATATTTTCAGAATGTATCAGCATTATAAATATTGCATATTGTTTCGATTTATAACTTTTGATGTGTTAATATAAAAAAAATGTATATTTGTAAAAAATGTGTTACACGGGTCATTTGGAAGGTTTATACATTTTAAAATAAGTTAAAAATCTAAAAATCTTCCAGCTGACACGTGTTAAATCATTATGTGATTTTATTGCAATTTCTTTATTAACATGTTGGATAGCCAATTTTATCGCTAATACCTATTTGTCGTCATTGTAAATGATGTCTAATATTTAAAAAATTTGGACATAAGGGTAATGTATTTATGCCCTTTAATAAAAGCAGGTATCGAAATAGCTCTAGCACATCGTCCCAAAAATCCTTTATAAATTATTTGTTTTAAGCGAAAGCAACCAGAGCTTTCTTTGATTTAGCAAGCTTTTTCAGTGGTATAACTCTCACTGTTTCCCATACAATTCGTTAGTCAAAAATGTAGTGTTTCTAATATTTTTCAATAAAAAAACAAGAATGTGTCAACTTGCAAGCAAACTGTTGGAAAAAAAAATATAAATTTTAGAAATATTAAATTAAAATTATATTTAAAATATTATTTGCAAACTTCTATTTTAATAGGTCAGTACTTTTTCTCCATTCTGTTATGTAGTACCATATTGATTCATAATCTAGTGTGTATACCAAGTGATTTGAAAAGTTCGTGGGGAGCCAACACTAGTAGAAATAAATCTATAACTACAATGAACGCATTCATTCTTTATATGAACGTACATATACGAAATTTCAAGTCTTTCTGTCAAATGGTTTTGTTTAGCCAACTGATGAAAGTAGACGTGTTTATGTATTTTTTTAAAATATGGAAATTCCATGTAAAAAAGGCTTCAATCCTATGGAAATATAAAATGAAATGATAAATGTTTTAGCTGCTCCTTTAACATCAAGGGGCTTTCGAATTTGAACGTGGTCGTGCAAGCCTTGAAGATGATCCTCATTCTGGACGTCAAAAAACTGCTACTACCGATGAAAAGATTGATTCTATACATAATATGGTTATGGAAGATGAAGTTAAATGTAAAATGTAAAATGTAAAATGTAAAATGTAAAATGTAAAATGTAAAATGTAAAATGTAAAATGTAAAATGTAAAATGTAAAATGTAAAATGTAAAATGTAAAATGTAAAATGTAAAATGTAAAATGTAAAATGTAAAATGTAAAATGTAAAATGTAAAATGTAAAATGTAAAATGTAAAATGTAAAATGTAAAATGTAAAATGTAAAATGTAAAATGTAAAATGTAAAATGTAAAATGTAAAATGTAAAATGTAAAATGTAAAATGTAAAATGTAAAATGTAAAATGTAAAATGTAAAATGTAAAATGTAAAATGTAAAATGTAAAATGTAAAATGTAAAATGTAAAATGTAAAATGTAAAATGTAAAATGTAAAATGTAAAATGTAAAATGTAAAATGTAAAATGTAAAATGTAAAATGTAAAATGTAAAATGTAAAATGTAAAATGTAAAATGTAAAATGTAAAATGTAAAATGTAAAATGTAAAATGTAAAATGTAAAATGTAAAATGTAAAATGTAAAATGTAAAATGTAAAATGTAAAATGTAAAATGTAAAATGTAAAATGTAAAATGTAAAATGTAAAATGTAAAATGTAAAATGTAAAATGTAAAATGTAAAATGTAAAATGTAAAATGTAAAATGTAAAATGTAAAATGTAAAATGTAAAATGTAAAATGTAAAATGTAAAATGTAAAATGTAAAATGTAAAATGTAAAATGTAAAATGTAAAATGTAAAATGTAAAATGTAAAATGTAAAATGTAAAATGTAAAATGTAAAATGTAAAATGTAAAATGTAAAATGTAAAATGTAAAATGTAAAATGTAAAATGTAAAATGTAAAATGTAAAATGTAAAATGTAAAATGTAAAATGTAAAATGTAAAATGTAAAATGTAAAATGTAAAATGTAAAATGTAAAATGTAAAATGTAAAATGTAAAATGTAAAATGTAAAATGTAAAATGTAAAATGTAAAATGTAAAATGTAAAATGTAAAATGTAAAATGTAAAATGTAAAATGTAAAATGTAAAATGTAAAATGTAAAATGTAAAATGTAAAATGTAAAATGTAAAATGTAAAATGTAAAATGTAAAATGTAAAATGTAAAATGTAAAATGTAAAATGTAAAATGTAAAATGTAAAATGTAAAATGTAAAATGTAAAATGTAAAATGTAAAATGTAAAATGTAAAATGTAAAATGTAAAATGTAAAATGTAAAATGTAAAATGTAAAATGTAAAATGTAAAATGTAAAATGTAAAATGTAAAATGTAAAATGTAAAATGTAAAATGTAAAATGTAAAATGTAAAATGTAAAATGTAAAATGTAAAATGTAAAATGTAAAATGTAAAATGTAAAATGTAAAATGTAAAATGTAAAATGTAAAATGTAAAATGTAAAATGTAAAATGTAAAATGTAAAATGTAAAATGTAAAATGTAAAATGTAAAATGTAAAATGTAAAATGTAAAATGTAAAATGTAAAATGTAAAATGTAAAATGTAAAATGTAAAATGTAAAATGTAAAATGTAAAATGTAAAATGTAAAATGTAAAATGTAAAATGTAAAATGTAAAATGTAAAATGTAAAATGTAAAATGTAAAATGTAAAATGTAAAATGTAAAATGTAAAATGTAAAATGTAAAATGTAAAATGTAAAATGTAAAATGTAAAATGTAAAATGTAAAATGTAAAATGTAAAATGTAAAATGTAAAATGTAAAATGTAAAATGTAAAATGTAAAATGTAAAATGTAAAATGTAAAATGTAAAATGTAAAATGTAAAATGTAAAATGTAAAATGTAAAATGTAAAATGTAAAATGTAAAATGTAAAATGTAAAATGTAAAATGTAAAATGTAAAATGTAAAATGTAAAATGTAAAATGTAAAATGTAAAATGTAAAATGTAAAATGTAAAATGTAAAATGTAAAATGTAAAATGTAAAATGTAAAATGTAAAATGTAAAATGTAAAATGTAAAATGTAAAATGTAAAATGTAAAATGTAAAATGTAAAATGTAAAATGTAAAATGTAAAATGTAAAATGTAAAATGTAAAATGTAAAATGTAAAATGTAAAATGTAAAATGTAAAATGTAAAATGTAAAATGTAAAATGTAAAATGTAAAATGTAAAATGTAAAATGTAAAATGTAAAATGTAAAATGTAAAATGTAAAATGTAAAATGTAAAATGTAAAATGTAAAATGTAAAATGTAAAATGTAAAATGTAAAATGTAAAATGTAAAATGTAAAATGTAAAATGTAAAATGTAAAATGTAAAATGTAAAATGTAAAATGTAAAATGTAAAATGTAAAATGTAAAATGTAAAATGTAAAATGTAAAATGTAAAATGTAAAATGTAAAATGTAAAATGTAAAATGTAAAATGTAAAATGTAAAATGTAAAATGTAAAATGTAAAATGTAAAATGTAAAATGTAAAATGTAAAATGTAAAATGTAAAATGTAAAATGTAAAATGTAAAATGTAAAATGTAAAATGTAAAATGTAAAATGTAAAATGTAAAATGTAAAATGTAAAATGTAAAATGTAAAATGTAAAATGTAAAATGTAAAATGTAAAATGTAAAATGTAAAATGTAAAATGTAAAATGTAAAATGTAAAATGTAAAATGTAAAATGTAAAATGTAAAATGTAAAATGTAAAATGTAAAATGTAAAATGTAAAATGTAAAATGTAAAATGTAAAATGTAAAATGTAAAATGTAAAATGTAAAATGTAAAATGTAAAATGTAAAATGTAAAATGTAAAATGTAAAATGTAAAATGTAAAATGTAAAATGTAAAATGTAAAATGTAAAATGTAAAATGTAAAATGTAAAATGTAAAATGTAAAATGTAAAATGTAAAATGTAAAATGTAAAATGTAAAATGTAAAATGTAAAATGTAAAATGTAAAATGTAAAATGTAAAATGTAAAATGTAAAATGTAAAATGTAAAATGTAAAATGTAAAATGTAAAATGTAAAATGTAAAATGTAAAATGTAAAATGTAAAATGTAAAATGTAAAATGTAAAATGTAAAATGTAAAATGTAAAATGTAAAATGTAAAATGAGCCCGAAAAAACAAAAAATAAAAAATATCTGTGGGACAGTATTTCTTATTTGAATTTGTTGATGGCTCATCTGTTCTATGTTGCATGGAAAAACAGAAAAGTAGAAATCCTTTTGAAGTTGTGCGTCAAGAGGGAGTACCTCTCATAAAAATTCATCCAAAGTAGCGTGATGATATTGTAGATTGAGTTGGGCATTTAGTTGGCGATTGTGTTGAGTTCCACTTTCGCGTTTATGTTGGGTTGAGTTGAAGTTCAGTTCGGCTTGGATTTGGGTTTAGTGTATGGTTCAGCTGGTGACCTATTTCTGTGTTGGGTTAAAGGGTGAATTAGAGTTAGGTATTGATATGTATTCCTATGTGAATGTAGTTTTTAAGACCACTATGGTTTGGGTGTTGAGTTCGGCATGAGTTTTGCGTTCAGTTATGAGCGGGTTAGCAGGATGAGTTATAATTGAGTTGAGGTTCGACTACCGCTGAGTTGAGGATTGAGTTTAGTAGGAGTCAGCGGTTAAATGGTGAACTTATTAAGGATTGTGTTGAGGATTAGGTTTTATATTCATTATTTTATTATTAGAATTATATATTTAAATTGTGGAAGTATAATATTATTGGTGATGTCCTGGGGAAAATATAATTTTTTGAAAATAATCATCAAAATAGAAAGATGATAATTAGAATTTTAAAATTTTATAAATGTAAGATTTTATTAATTCTTAAAATTATCTAAATTTTTTATTTTGGCTAATTATCGACGGCATTGGTATTCCATAGATGTAGTTGAAATTCTTAAATTTCTTGTAATACGTTGTCAGTGTAATAGTAAAATCCAAACTTGATATAAAATTTGATGAAAATAAACTGAATCAATTATTGTTCTTTGTAGCTCTCAATAAGGCAAATTTCGTATCTCCTAATACTGTTGTATTAATAATTAATATTTGGTCCAACATTTAGGAGTATTAATAATCTGAAATCATAAAACCAAAATTGATTTTTTTTTTTTTTCAGTTTTGGTTCAATTAGATTACGACAAAACATTGTAGTTTGTAACACAAATTGAATAATCTTCTATGATTACTCTGGACTCGACATTAGCATTGAGTTATTCTTACATTATCATTAAATAATTACAGTTGACCATAATTTTCTCAAAAGATAACAATTTTTCATTCCAGGCAAATGTAAATTCTTGAAAGTTTAATCCATTAAATTCCAAAATTGTTCGATTAAATAAAACATCCAAATATATTAAAAGCAGTATATTCTGCTTTCAATTTTGATTATATTGAATTAACTACAAAAAAATTGTATTTAAAAAAAGGAAAACAATAATATATTGGTGCAACACTAAAAATGTAGACCTAGTTAAAATCTAGACAAACCACTACATTCGGGGAAATCTTTGAAACCAAACAACTTTTCCTTGGCAATTCATCAGAATTATCTTAAAAATTGTAAGGGTCATTCGAAAATAACATTAAAAGGGATTATTTTTCCAAAACAACTAAATATTTACAGCTTTACCAGATATTATCCAGAATAATAATTAATGAACATTATAGTGTACACTTAAATAAGTTAAAATTATTGTGGTATTGGCTACGTTTTTAGAGATCAGATAAAGTGTTTTTACTATGCATATGTGTGTTTGCTATAAATAAACTTAAAAGCAAAAAAATAAAAATAATAAGTAACAAAAAATAAATAAAATTAAGTTAAAAGCTTCTTTATATAAAAAAATACAACAATTTCATTATGATGAAAATGGGTTGGTCATTCGGATTTTCGTTTACTATTCATTTTTTGTTATTTTGGAGAAAACCAAAAAAAAAAAAGTTTTTAAAAACTTTATCTTTTTATTTTGATAATGCAGTGATAATGCTTAAAAATTATTTTGCTTTCATTTTATTTTGCAGAACCAAACAAAAATTATATTAAATTATAATCAAATGTGATATTTTTCTTGTTAGAGACTATTTTATTCTTCTTGGAAGTGAACCAAAAGGCTAGATTGGTGTTACTTTATTTAAATTATATTTATTAACATAATCCGTGTTGAGAAACAGTATTGCTAGTAAGACGTTTAAGCCATTTATTAGAAGACATCTACAACAAATTTTACCGCTTGTGAAATTATCCCTCCGTATTTGTATGGACATAACACAAAAACAACAACATATGCGTCGTGTGCTAATATAAAAAAAGTTTAATTAAATTTTTTATGTACAAAAATTGTAGTTGTCAAATCAAAAATACTAGCTATCAATGTATCAATCTCTGATACATATTAAAAATTTTTGAAATTTAATTAATTTTTTGTTCATTTCAAAATTTTTGTTTACTGCACGATTTTAGTTTTCTAATTAAAAATGTATGCTATGCTAAATCTAAATTGGGGATACATATTTTAAATTGATATTTTTTATATTTTTCAATATTGCATTGCTAAACATTGATTAATCTACTATGTATATACGTAACTATGCACCTATACATTCACGGATTATCTTTGCCAACTTTTATTTTGTGACATAAACTAATCGGTCATTTATCTAAAACCTGTAATATCGGGAGATTTACTAAAATATAAAAACATATTATGTGTACAGTAAAAATATTTGTTAGTTACCGGTATGGACGTGGTTACACACATTTACAAATATATAAATAAAATTTAAAATTGTTGGGTAGTCAAAATCTGTATAGATTTAATAAAACAGTTTTGGTTTTGTGTGAAAATTATGGACGTAATATCTAAACTTCTTCTGCTTTTTCCGATATACTTAATGTTCTAAAATTAAGCAGTCAAGAAATTCAGAAAAATATGACACAATGGTTCTGGAAGATATAGACCAACTTTATCGAATGTTTAAGGCTGAGATAGATATTTCAGGAATAAAATAAACAGTTCCAGCATACGCAACAGCAATAATTTATAATTGGAGCATGGTTTGACGAAAAGCTCTGACTATCATACTAATTTCATCGCACAACGTTTTATTTAACGAGAGATTTCTGAAAACCATTACTATGCAAACTATTTTTTAAATTTAATTTAAACGATTGGTAGTCCGGATGTACAGTGCTGGTAAAAAAAAATTGGGCAAACAAATTTATTGCAAATTGGAGTCTTTTTTTGCTAAAATTACAAAACTTTTGAAAGCAATTGGTTTGTTGTTTCATTTTAAATACATGTATGACCTAATTTTTTGAAAAAAAAAAATTGACCTGCAATTTAGGGGCAAAACACCGAAAAATGCCAAAATATTCAAAATACGTTGATTGGTGTTAAAGTAATGTAATAAATTAAACACTTATTTTTTATTTTTTTGTTTTTTTTTTATTGATTTATAGAAGTTCAATCTTTCATATTAATATTTTGTTGGACCGCCTTTTGCTTTTATTACACCGGTACAACCCCGCAACTGATGTGCAAAAAAATTGGTTAAGCAATTATTTTTATTTACGCCTACCGTTCTTGGCCGTCATTAGGGTGCAGATGTTTTATTGCCTGTAATTTATTTTTTGAGTATAAATAGTGCATATTTTGTAAGATTAAGTTATTCTGTAAGTGATCCTATAGACAAATAAAGAATAAAGTGCAATTTTAGTTAAAAAAATGGGAAAAGTTAGTGACCAGTGTAAAAGCAATATGTTGATTTTGGCGCGAGAAAATTTAACCACGCGTGAAATAGGTGAAAGATTAAACATTCCTAAAAGTACCGTCGCGTGGAATATTAAAAAAAATCGAGAGATGGGCGGTACACAAAGAAAGAAAGGCTCTGGAAGGCCCAGAAAGACAACGCCAGTGGAAGATCGTTTCATCGGACATAAGACAGGATCTTGAGCGAGCAACGGGAATTCAGCCGGCTTAGTGAGAAAAAGACTTGTTAAAGCTGGTTTGAGAGAACTTAAACCAGTCCAGAAGCCTGAGCTCACATTACTAGTGAAAAAAAAAACGTTTGCTATGGGCCCAGGAGCATGTTAATTGGACTCCAGAGATGTGGAATGATGTGATTTTCTCCGATGAATCAAAATTCAAGCTGCATGTTGGAGATGGAAGAATTCTCGTAAGGAGAAAACCTGGCGAGAGACTTAGCAACGAAGGTCTTTTAAGACTTCCACCGAAAAAAGAAGGAGTTATGGTCTGGGGATGCTTTTATGGAAATGAAACCGGTCGATTGTGCTTTTTTAGTTCCAGCGTTACAGCAGCTGTTAATCTGCAGGTCCTTCAGAACGAATTTGAGCCTTCTGAGTTAAAGCTTTTTGGCGAGACTTGCAAATTTATTTTTAAACAGGACAACGCTCCGTGCCATACCGCCAAAATTGTGAGTTATTAATTTTGAATTGTAGATAGACAAATTGGCTTTCAGATAAACATAAATAATTTGTTAAAAACTTGTTTTTTTTTTCTTATCTCTTCATTTAAAGGTAAAAAAGTACTTCGAAGAGAAAAGTATCAATGTGTTGAGCTGGCCCCCGCATAGTCCAGACTTGAATCCAATTGAAAATATTTGGTCTATAATGAAGCTAGAAGTAGCAAGGAAACGCCCAGAATCGATTGAAGCTTTAAAAAGTTTGTTGTTGATGATTTGGGAATCCATATCTCCTGCGACTTTGAAAAATTTATCAAATTCAATGAATCGGAGGTGTATCGATCGCTTTAATAAAAGCAAAAGGCGGTCCAACAAAATATTAATATTAAAGATTGAACTTCTATAAATCAATAAAAAACAAAAAATAAAATAAAAAATAAGTGTTTAATTTATTACATTACTTTAACTCCAATCAAACGTATTTTGAATATTTTGGCCTTTTTCGGTGTTTTGCCCCTAAATTACAGGTCAATTTTTTTTTCAAAAAATTACGTCATACATGTATTTAAAATGAAACAATAAACCAATTGCTTTCAAAAGTTTTGTAATTTTAGCAAAAAAAGACTCCAATTTGCAATAAATTTGTTTGCCCAATTTTTTTTTACCAGCACTGTATGCTGCTGAAATATGGATTTATAACTCGTTTTCGTTTAACCCACAGAATCAATCGCGTAAAAACTAATTTCACCTATTTCTTTTAAATTCAACAAGACCCTTTGATGAATTTATCAAACATCTTCGTTTCTTGGGCATAGAATTGAGCGTTTCGAAACCTTTTCAACCTCTGCACTGGTAAAACTGTGACTTACAACATCGGTAACTATGTGTTATAGACGATCGGAGGTAGCTCCGATGTGGCCATACGGAAGATTTTTCGATTGTTGACAGAATAGTGGTGCATCAGAATCTTTTTCTAATGACTGGTATCAACCTTTCCACTAAACAGTGTTTTAACGCTCATCAATTTTTGAAATATTAATTAAACTATTTCTAAAATTATCCATGGTGCCATGGGAGCTTCATCCCAAAATTTTTTTTCCTCAAAATTTGTCTTTTGGCTAGAGTATAAATCTAGGCAATTTTACCGAAGAAAAGTCTAGGCTTAAACTAAATGCTGAACGGCATGTCATACCAAATGATAATAATTTAGCAGATATTTCTGTCCACACTATACGATCAATGTTTTTTCACTAACAAAACAAAAATGTTTTTCCGCTCACACTGGGTCCGTCAGTACCGATTTCAAAATACTTTCCGCAGCTAAAAGTTGACTCACTGTTGAGATCATTCCACATTACCACTAACTAAATTATCATCGTCATCCAAAAAAATTGATAAAAATTAAAACTATCTCTCAGCATCTGTTCTCTTATGTCGTTGACACATAATTTTACAGATTTTTTTACCTTGTTTCCTTGCTATGCAAAATCTCCTGTCATACATTCTTTAAAGTCTTCGAATAGTTTCAAATCATTTGTCAGATTACAATGGCTAATTGTAACTAAGACTGATCGTAAAAATTTAGCCATCATATAACTTGATGCCTTGTGCAAGGAATTATGCCATAGATTGGAATCGTTAACTAAACCTCGAGCTCGCGTTACTTCTTTGTATGTATAAATATGTTGATACAATTATTAATGTACACTCAAATTAGAGATTGGCCATCTCTTAAATAAATAGACAAAATAACGACAGTATGGGACTAACCATGAATAGGCATATGTTTAAGGTGTCAAGCTGCTTGTTGAGACTAATATAATGACAATCTAAATATTGAATAATTTCATTATAATCAACAATGTATTACACAGTTTCGTTCGAATGAATTAATTAAATGCCGATTCAAGCACAGTCGTAACCCTTTGTAATATATTTATTAATAAATTTGATTGCTCTAATAGTTGAACATAGTCCAAAATTAGTATGAGCGTTAAATTTAAGACTTGGGTGTGAATTATATGGCACAACAAAATGATTATCTGCTTGGATTTTACTACTTGTATGTATAATGAATTTCGTTAGAATTATTTCGACGTCTATATATTAAATAACCCAATCATCCAACCATGCAAAGCAATCATATAAATTGAGTTAGAATTTATTGAGCCACAGGTTAAATGAATGTTTTGCGTTAAAATTACAATATAAATAAACAATAATCCTGGGTACGACCTAATTTTTGATATCCTGTATTGTATATGGTACATATGGCAAAATGTTCCCAAACGTTTTTCTTTAAGTCATTCAAAACTACTGTTTATTTCAAACGAAATACTCGAGTTGCCAAATCTCTCTCTAACAAATAAATCCGAACGATGAAATTCTCGAACCATTGCCATATTGTCCTAATGTCCTGACTATTGTAATATTATCCCGACTGACGCTATTAAGATGGTCTAATAAACGGGAGAGATATGTTTACCCAAAAATTCTTTTCCCCAAAACATATAAAAAAAAATTCCCAAAAACACTTCACCAAAAAGCCTTTCCCCAAAAGGCGTTTTCCCAAAAAGGCGTTTGCTCAAGCTCATAACCCCAAACGTCAATTATTCAAAAATTTAGTATATATGTATGTATTGACCAGCTGCGTGCTTGTTAACCTGAAATGCAGCATACATGTGTTCTTTCCGCAGGTACCCAATTAGGCAGTATGTTCCGACGTGTGATTTTTCAGTAGATAGCTGAAGTCGTCGACCCCACGCTTCGACGTTGTTAGTGATCCGCGGCAAACTTTCACAAGTTTGATCATACACAGACCAAAAATGTGGTGCATAGCGCGAAGATTTTTTGGTTCGCTTGTCAGGTAGAACATAGTTATTGCCAAGCCAGACAGCAATGTTTCGCGTGAGTGCATCAACGTGCTTTAATAGTTCTTTAAAATAGGATGGAATTTCGTCAGGATGAATGAACGCTAAGGGATGATCATTCGAATATTAAGTGGTACAGTTTCATTTGTACCACAAATACTTCGAAACCTTGCCTAATAATTTAAAGATAAACATATCTTTAAAAGACGTATCATATGAAATTGTATTCTAATATAACGCGCCTCCATCGGCACTTTAACTCTATAACAATAATAATCACGAATATAGTTGTTAAAAAATTTATAAAAAATTTACAACTAAAATATCCCCAAAAATCCCAAAATGGTGGATTGGGCATTTCGCGCGCGCGAAATGCCCAATCCACCATTTTGGGATTTTTGGGGATCTTTTTGGGCAAAGGATTTTTGGGGAAATAATTTTTGGCCAAACGATATTTGACGAAATGATGTTTGGGAAAATATTATTTGTGGAAATAATTTTTGGGTAAACAATTTTGGGCAAATGTTTTTGGGGAAACGATTTTTGGAGAAACGTACCCAATCCCTAATAAACATTTATCCGATTCTACACATGAAATCTTTTGATTATTTCTGGGGGTCTTTTATGAAAATTTTCGACCGCGTTTTTTTTCGACATTGTCGACAAATTCGACGACGTCGAAAATAGCTATTATGAATTACTCGACAAGATCGAAAATAACCTCAGCCTTAATGTCACAAATAAAATCGGCGAAACCGTTTTGTTTAAGCTGTCAAACTGAAAACATCAATTGTTTTGTGAATTTAACGTTTTTTCTTAAAAGATAATATATATATATATATATATATATATATATATATATATATATATATATATATATATATATATATATATATATATATATATATATATAATATGTACATAAATAAATATAAAAAATCGTTTGTGCTCATAAAATGGAAGCGAGCGTGGAATTTTTTGTGCACAGCAGTGAAGATGATTCCGATAATGAAGTAACGGCGGCACATATCCAAAGGAAGCAGTTAAGGGCCAATTCAAATGTACTTGCTATGCCAAATAAAAGGTAATATTTATAATCACTACTTGCTTCACATTTTATATTCATTTCATGGGAAATTAAATGCTTTCAAGTTCATCAGATTGTTCAGAGTATCAAAAACTTTATTTTCTGATATTTTGAATGAAATTGAACCCAAATTTATTACTAGAAAAAAAAAACAGACGCTATTCCACCTATTCTAAAACTCGCTGCCACATTACGTTTTCTGGGAGAAGGGTCATATCAACAAGGAGTGGGGTAGGACTATTTGATCGGCATGGCGCAATCCACTGTGTCTATTGTGATGACAGAGACTAAGTTGTGCAGCAAACACATAATATTAAAATTATCTGATGAGGAAAAACTGAAATCCAAGGACTATATTTTAATAAAACGGGGTTTCCAGGCGTGATTGGTTGTGTGGATGGAACACATATCAATATTATAAGGCCAGAAAGAAATGAGCATCATTTTTTTAATAGGAAAGGTTCACATAGTTTTAACGTTATAATCGTATGTATTTTAGGTATTTGTAGCTATATAAATTATAAATATTATATATTATTTCCATATAGACATTTGACTACAACAATAAAATAACTTCGGTCGATCCCCGTTTCGGGGTTGTTCTCACAATTCTGTCGTTTAGAGCCGAAGCGACAATCGAAAAATTATTGAACAGGAGTGGAGACGAGATAATTCTTTTGGTTGATGACTCCCTACATAAAATCAACGAATGGCTCAGCTGAATCGCGGTTTAATACAGCGCATGCTAAAGCGCGTTGATAATCGAACGCATATTTGGCATATTAAATGTTTATTGGAGAAGCTTGTTACATACTCGAGAATTACATTACCAACCGGAGAAAGTAGCCAAATTTGTTAATGTATGTTGCTTACTCCATAATTTATTTATGAAATACAATGTCCCTTTAGATGAGGCTTTAATTATAAGGGATAAAGATATGGGCAACCAACATGCGGCAGGTCAAAATATCGAAAACCTGATACAAGAAGCTAAGAGGGTTAGAGAAAAAACAATTATATGAATTCAAGTTGAAATGCGCAAATATATTAAATCAAAACAAGATATTTTTTATTTTATGAATATATTTTTCTATTTAATTCATTTTAATCTCATTTATTTTAATCAGTCAATTCAAAATATATGTATGTATACATAAATTTATTTTTTCTCTAAATTATCGCTTTGCCTCAAATTAAAACTGTCTTAATTCTACCTCCTTTTGTTTGGTTTCTATAACCTCGGCTTTTTGCTTGATTTGGCCATTTTTTGTTTTGCTTTTCATTTACCTTCCTCGAAAGACAATTTTTTTCTTCCAAAGACAATTTCTTCTCTTCTAAAGACAATTGCTTCTCGAACAAATTTCTTATTTCTTTTAATGCCTTAGTCATTTCTTTTCGTTGGTGATGCTGCTTTTCCAAAAACACATCTTGTTTTTTGTAAAAACTTTCCTGTATTTGAATTTGCTTTTTAAGCAGACTTTTGGAAGTTTCTTTGGGTTGCTTTTGTGCTCTTGTTGGTCTATTGCGATCCGAGTTTTGAATTAACACTGCTGTTGGTTCTGTCTTATTTATTACTGGTGGTTCCTCATTTTGCTGGTTCAAATTTGTAGTTGCATTGTGGCTATTTATGGTGGAGGCGATATTTTCCATTTGGCTGATTGAAGCGTCTGGTTACTGTGTGGCTGGTTCAATGGTGTTTATTGGAATTTCGGTATTTATTGGTAAACACCCAATACTCTTGGCGTTTATGCCTTCAATTTCCCCCTGCAAATCCAAGAACACGTTGAGTCGCTCCTCTAAATTATTTAGGCGTTTGATTCTGCACGGCCCTCCACCCGTTCCAGAAATTGCTTTTTTGTTGTGACTTAATTTACTTTTGGTACTATATTTAAAATGCCTCCATACCTAATAAAAAAATTATCTTAATATATTATATTATTTTGCACCGTCTCTTAAACTTGCTTTTTTCCAACCTTCAACGGTTTTTTCTTGAGGACCAATAGCATTTAACCGCTCCGTTACTTCATTCCACAAACAATTTAACCCGAATTGTCCCAGAATTTTTTTTAACGTTTTTTTTTATTTCAACTCCAAATACAATGTCTCTGGGGTCTAAAACATTGGAAAATATCTTTGGGACATCCACCACATTTGTAGGTTTAGGAAAAACCCCCGTTGCCATATGGCAACACGGGGACATACATAGAGAATTTTTTCAACAAAATGATTTCCGTATATAACTAAATATACATTTAAAATAAAATATAATTTTTATGTAAATTTCTTGTAATTATTTATTAAATTCAGTATTTCTTATTGTTTTGTGTGGTATGGCTGAAAACATTCCACACAAAGTCCAATGTTGCATTTGACGCAAGCAGTACATCCAATAGATTTGCAAAGGTCACCAGCGCAGCGTCTTTTATTCGTTATGGGAATAACTAGGGGGTTAATTCCATTGAAACGGATTGACTGATGGACCTGATCGCTTTGGCTTCTCACCGTAATGTTGACAATAGTATTTGGCGATATGTCTTCTGAACTCGAGCTGCGACATTCTCGATTGATCGAACGATGTAGTTGCCATGCATTCTGTACAGAAATATCTACCGGCCAGGTAAAAATAGAGCTCTACCACTTTTTGCCTTTGTAGGCAATGCGATAAAGAGCCACATTTGGATCTAAACGGTCGACCCCACACATCTATTTGTTGTATTCCGTCACAACACAAGGACGAGGAACAACGACTTTGCTCTTTTGTTCTTTCGAGTAGCGAAACGCGTTAGAATACGGAAGTGTCCCAAAAGTGGTTGAAGCCATACAAACTACGCTATTATCGACCCATTTTGTTAGACGAACTCCACTTTCATTTATTGTTGCTGATTTGCAGTGGCCGCGTTTCTACTTCTTCATCTGTTTTTTCAATGAAAGTGGACATGATTTAGGTATACGGTTTTCGCGGATTGTTTCACTGCCACTATATCCGCGCGACTTCAAATGTTCTAAAAGGGGCAAGCCAGTAAATAGGTTGTCGAAGTAAAATGCAAATGGCAAGTTTATGGTAGCCTCTGGTAATTCGTCGATCATGCTAACGAGTGGCGCAGCGCATTTGCCATATTTTTCTTCGTAGTCTACATTCGAACGAGGATTTCTTCCTTGATACACTTCGAAATTCACCATATATCCAGACGGACTTTGCAGCCAAACCGCAATGGCTTTCCTTTAATAAATTGCTTTCATCCGTGCCTTCCAAAGTAGTCTATCATACTTTCATCATATGATAAATTTGGTTCTGGATGAAAATGTAACAACATTTTGGATTTTAAACGGTCCGTAATTGGACGAAGCTTCCACATTTTATCTGGATTCGGGTTTTCATTTGAGCCGGCATGATTACTATCTTTAAAGTGGAGAAATTGCAAAATTTCGTTGAATCGGTTTTTTCGCATGCTGTTGAACACAAGGTAGCTCCGCAAATCATCATCGTTGCTCCACATACTCCGAAGACTAGTGTGATAATTATAACCACTGATTAGAAGAATTCCAATAAATGTTCGTAGTTCAGCAACAGTAATTTTAGGATTGCCTTTCTCGCGAAACACCGCATATTTGGCTGATTCGTCTACTATAAGTTGCATCAACTCGTCGTGAAAATTTTTTTCGAACTTCTTTTTGTTTTAGATTTCATTTTCCGTTTTCTACGAAGTCGAGAATGAGGCTCGTGTACATCTGCAAATAATGGGATACATGATGCATTTTCCACGTCCAATTCAAAGTCGGAATCATTTTCATCGTCCAAAGTTGTAATTCGGCGACCACTTCTCATTAATATTTCGCAATTTGCTTTTAGCTGGCCAGGGCAGACATCATCGGGAACACCGCACAACTCATGTTCGCCATCGTCCTCCCCGCTTATAAATCCATAATTTCCCGAAGGCTCAATAAAAACAGTACGAACTACGTCCGTATCGTTATCCTCTAAACCTTCGAATTTTTCGAGGTAATCAAGAGCCTCTTTACTATCAAATTCCTGTTGCAATTAAGTACCGAAAGATATTTCAATCAGTTGTTCTTTTTCGAAAATTGTCAATTCAAATGCATCAAGTTAGTTATTCAAAAATGGATTCTGGATCCATGCAAACTTTGTAAAATTAATATCGTTGAAATAATGTGAAAAATGTTTTAGTAAACTTTGCAAATGTTGTATAAAAAGATTTTTGTTTGCTTTAATATTGTTTTCCTACAATCGCCGTGAAAAGCAGGCTTTTTTTCTCTGTTTTCAAAGCCCAAAGTGTCTGTTTTTTTGACAGTTAATAAACAAATTACTTTGTCACACGTTTCTCTTAGAAACGTGTGACAAAACTTGAAACCGCACGCATGTTTAAAGAAAGACTAATGTTTGTATAAAACATCAAACCAAATTTTTGTTTTTCTTTATGAAAAATAAAAAAAATCTTTGACTACTCGATTGAACAAAATGTCGGTCCTAAAATAAAATCGTATTGTCAGTATAGTAAATTTTACTGCAAAATTATCTTTTTATTATATTTTTTAAAATGATTGTAGGAAAAATAAAGTGTGAAACACGTCCGCAAAGTTGTTTGTCACGCTCGAAAGGTTGCTGGCCTCCGTCCCGTCGGCCAGCAATTTCCTTTCTCGCGTGACAAACTGGCACTTTGCGCTCTTGATACACAAATAACTATTCTGGTACCGGCGTTATTTAAAATTGGAAACATGCCATATATACCCTTTTCTAAATTGGATATCCATAGACTTTCAAGCGGCTATTGCTGGCTTAACTTAATGAATTCTTTAGCGCTTATTAGTTAATAATTAATGTTATATGAAATAGTGTTATTTTATAGATAAAGACAATTTTGTTGCAAATTATAGTGAAATAATTGAGACAGGAAAAAAAACAAAAGTGGGGTGTGGTGCGGTATTGCACTAATAAACAATTCTTTTCAGTTACGAATATTTATAACCGGGAGTACTCTACGGCATATTATGGGTGAATGTGTTTATCCACTTTCAAAGAAAACCAAACATTTTTTTTGTGTTTCCATGTTCGATAATTCCTTTTTACTTCTGATTTGTTAGAGTTTCATTCTAACAAAAAAACTTTTTGGGCATAGATTTATTTAGTAATTCTTACAAAACTAGAGGTGAATGGCATTATTACAGAGTTATATTGTAGGTGTAATTTTTTTTTATTTCTGTTATTTACCAATAAATTTTAAAATGGAGTAATTTGAGATTTCTATAAGATGATACAGGACTGTATATGTCGTTGTACTTTAGGTGCTTGTCTATGACGCTATGACTGCATCTATTTATTGGATAGTAGAATTCCCAATCTCTGAAAATTTCTGTGTTATCCGGGATATATTCTGATTTTTGCTTAAAAAATCTAAAATAGCCATTGTACCTCAATTGCCAGACGATTCATATTTTGTAGAACACAAGAATAACTCCATAATATAATTTCAGTGATATCCGGATTATCTCGTACCACGCATTTTAGAATGCTAATGAGTGAAGAAGCAATGTCGTTTCCAGTTCGACCTATAACTAGCTCATGCCATATTGCACAGTAGATTTTGTTTATTTACGAGGGCGGATTGAAAATGAAACTACCTAGCGCTAGATGGCAGCACAAACACAAATTTTTTTTGTTTTTTAGAAATTGCGATCTGTCAAACGTCAGCTGTTAAAATTTCACCCAAATTCATCGATTAGTTTATTTGTTGTAGTCGTTTGAAGTAAGCAACTTTTGTGTTTCTTAAAAAATGGAAAAAAACGAATTTCGTGCAGTGATTAAACACTATTATTTGAAAGGGAAAACGGTGAAAGAAACAAAAGAAAAGCTCGATAAACATTACGGTGAGTCTGCTCCGTTAGATTACATGGTAAAATATAGGATTGCTGAATTTAAACGCGGCCGAAGAAGCACTGCAACAATACCATCAACAGGAAGGCCAAAAGAGGTGGTTACTGAAGAAAATATCAAGAAAATCCTCGATATCGTTATGAATGATCGCCGAGTCAAGTTGCGTGAGATTGTTGAAATGATAAGCATATCATATGAACGTGTGTTCAACATTTTGCTTGAACATTTGCATATGAAAAAGCTATCGGCAAGATGGGTGCCGCGTTTGCTCAGTGTCGAACAAAAACGAGTTCGACAGACCACTTCACAGCGGTGTTTGGACATGATAAAGCGTAATCCTGTTGATTTTTGGCGTCGATTAATTACTGTTGATGAAACGTGGGTCCACCACTACACACCTGAAACCAAAGCTGGTGGAAGTGATCCGAAGAAGGCAAAGGCAGTGAAATCGGCTGGCAAGGTTATGGCCACTATATTTTGGGATGCACACGGAATATTGCTCATCGATTATCTTGAAAAAGGATCCACAATCACAGGAAAGTATTATCGTGCATTATTGGATCAATTGGTTGATGCAATCAAGGAAAAACGACCACATTTAAAGAAGAAAAAAGTGATCTTTCTTCAAGACAACACACCGGTTCACACAGCATTAGATACGATGCTAAAATTACGTGAAATACACTTCGAATTGGTTGATCATCCACCTTATAGTCCAGATTTAGCTCCTAGTGACTTTACCCTGTTTCCAAACTTGAAAAAATGGCTCGCAGGACAAAGATTCATCTCAAACGAAGAAGTGATTATCGAAACTAACGCGTATTTTGAGGGGTTCCCGAAATCGTATTATTCAGATGGTATAAAAAAGTTGGAATATCGTCTTACTAAGTGTGTCGAATTAAATGGAGACTATGTTGAGAAATAGATGGTTTTTGGCAAAAAAAAAATTTTGTTTTCCTACTTAGGTAGCTTCATTTTCAATCCGCCCTCGTATGTGGCAGAAACCAGTTAAATTGTAGACCGTTTATAAAAAAAATTCGATGCGTTTGCTTTAGGTAAGTTGAAAACATTCTGCACGTTACAGTTCACTATGGCTGTTGTAATATTGCTTGTATTTGTATTTTGATCTCTTTGCTTTTCTTCACGAGCATCTGTTACAAACTTTTTATGGTTATCGTATTATACTGTTTCAATCGAAGACATTTGATTATTGGCTTCAAATTCTGAACATTTGTCACAAATTTCTTTTTTAGGTTTAAAAAATTAATAATTGAATTATTGATTGAATATGTTAGAATACATGTGATATTTCACAGGTGATTTATAATTTTTTTTTTAGGAGGGTACATTTTGTTTATATTAAGACCCTGCTCCAAATATTATTTTGTAAAGGAAGCCCTGCAGTAATGTGAATCTACTATCGGAAAACTTGGAATATGGTTGTGGACCCCTTGAACTTGATCTGAACAAATTTTTCGTTTAGTGTGTTTGCCTTGCAATGGTGGTGATGCAATCCCGACATTTGGTTTGGGATCTTCCTCAATTTTTTAAAAAAATAATATACCCTTCTTTCACTGATGTTCTAAGTTAAAAAAAAAATTGTGTGCACACTAAATGAGTTTCAAAATCGTTTTCAAAATGGTATTCATAAGTACAGCTTCTGCGAGAAATAAGTTTACTTGTCCGATTTCTTGAAATTGGCATTTTCTTTATAAATTTTCTATAGACGTGGTTTTTACTAGTAGCATCAAGAGACCAAAATGTGGTGTTTATTTTTTTGATCAGTCTCCGAAAAAACGGTACAGCATCTGGAGAAACAATCGCATTTTTGGATTACAGCTGATCTTGCTGAATGCCATTTTAATTTTGCATTTTGGTACTCCATTCCTTGATTTCTAAGAATTTTCTAATAGCTGATTTCCAAAGCTGCGTGTTAACTTTTCTCTTTCTTGTCAAAGTTGGTAAACTAGCGACATTCTCGTCGTTTAAAGTTTCTACATTTTTGGGCTTAATAACAATATTCGTTTTGATAATCGTTCTTTGTTTGGCAATGGAAGCCTCTTCATTTTTATTTTTACACGACTTCAAATTATTTTTCTTGGCATTAGTAAAAGAAATAATTACATTCAATTATTAAATTATCGTTTTATAATGAAATAAATTATACTTACGTTCTTTACAACGCGGAGAATACGATTCATCACTGCTGAATGTATTGCTCTAAAATCCGGGTCGACGTCGGAATCATCGAATGAAACGAATTCATTAAGTGAATGATCACTGTCAAGCGATTCATTATTATCTTCAGTATCTGAGCACAACAAAGCATCGTACAACCTTTAAACATTATTAAAATTAGAACCAACGGCATAATATTAACGGCAATATGACGTATTAATAATAAACAGAGAAACAAACTTACACGTAAAAATAACCAAAATGCGATCATAAACGATTTTTTTTTTATTTTAGCATAACGGAAAAGAGAGTAAGATATACAAATAATTAACCGTTAAAAATTATTGGCGGACGATTCGGTGTGTGTTTTGCTCTTTCTATTGCACTACAATAATCACAAACTATTTCATGGTCGCACTTTTGTTATTTATTTGAATTTTCTGATCCTAAATGTCCCGTTTTGTATATTAAATTAATTTGTATATTAAATTTTGTATATTTACCAGGTAAGAAGCTCATTTTCACTTAACTAGTTATTTTGTACTTAGTTTTCGTTTTATTTTCGTAGTTAATAAGTATAAAAAACCGATATGCGATCCTCATCGTTCGAGTAATACTAACAGACTAAGGAAAACTAGTAAAAATGTTTCATTTATATATTATATTTGGATCACGTGATGATATACTTTGATTTCATTGGTTGATTGTGTGACATACGACAAAAATTATTTAAACGGTATATACGACATGGTGAAATAATTTTTTTTCATATGATAAAACGTGAAAAGAACAAAAAAAATTAAGTATATCTATCGAAAAAACCGAAAATCGCTATTTTGGCACTTACGACAGTATAATTCTGCGGCGACGACATATGGAGACCGCTTCTCACGACACATTCAATTGATCCGCGAGTTGTTGCATCCTCATCCAACAATGCGTGCAATTCACTGCCTTCAAACTTCTTTCGTGGTCTTCCACGTTCTTCGTTTCTCACGTCAAAATCACCACTTTTGAATTTATTAAACCACTCATAGCATGGTGATTTACCAAGAGCATGTTCACCGTAAGCTTCGACAAGCATTCAATGTGATTCTGAAGCAGGTTTCTTCTAATGATAACAACAAATCAATGATGTCCGCAAATCGTAATATTTAGGAATCCTAGCAAATAAAAAGTAGGGTTTCTCTGTCTCCCATGCCCAAAAACCTCTATTTTCTGCCAAGCTCCAAACATCTCCCTTTCCGTATTGTTGACCTCTTAGTTGCACGTCTCCCTTGGTGACGTGAGATCAACAGATTTTAACTATTAGTATTTTCGTTTGAATAAAAACAAGAACAACAGTTTTTTACTTACCCTACATTAAAATTCAAACAGATTGTGTTATACAACGGTTTTGAACAATGAAAAACATTTTTTAAAACGACATGACTGCAAAGTACTTTATCGCGCTTGAATGGATGCTGTCAATAAAGCCGTTTTCTGCTCTTGGTATTCAAATAACTATTTCTTTACGGGCCCCCAAATTTAACGAACTCTAGGCATGTGCCTAGTGTGCCTAGGCTTTAATCTGCCCCTGTAACTACCGACTCCTATTTGAAATCGAATTACCTTCTATTCCTCTGATTCCTCATGCATGTGAAGTATCCTTTCCTGTTTTGCTCAAGTGAGCTGGTCTCTTCACCAACAAGAACCCTTGCAATGGACTCATTACTCGGGTGCTATCGCTTGGAGGTATACTAAATAGAGTAAATACATTTGGTGGTTTTTACACAGTTTCGAATATATTTAGATCACGAGATACATATAGACGGTTAACCTCTATCCTATTGACACGGACCCAGTACAACCATAATGAAATATTAAAGAATTTTTTCGCATGCTTTATTACTTATCTTCCTATTTTTTTGTAATACATATGTATGTATGTAGCGTGGGGTTCATTTTATTAGTTTTTTAATTTAACCTCAATTTTTACTTTTGTGCCTAGTTAGTTGTAACGGGAAATATATTAAAAATTAATAATGAACTCATCGCTAAATAAGTAAATGTATAAAAAGCTCAAAATACCTTAATGAAAGAAGAAACAGTAGTTATAAGCAATAAAAACTTCCAGCGCAATTGGGATGAAAGTTGTTTAAGATTTTGTGGGGAGTATCTCAGCAACCGTACTTACCTTTTCAGAATGTTGTTGGTTTTCTTTTCTAATTGATTGTGTTGAAATTGGTTTAAATAAAAATTCAATTATTTTAATTTCACTGTTATAATTCGTTTTTTTTTTAATTATGTTTTGTATTTTTATTTTATAACAAACAATACATCAACAATATTAATAAATTAACTAAACTTAAAATTTTTGTTGTTATTTTATGTTACAAAAGACAAAAAAAAAATGAAAATAAACAATTAAAGAAGGGGCACAATTTTAATTAATTAAAATGGTCTAACAATGGATATTTTATTGACACAATAACAAAATCCTTTTCGTTGGATGTCCATTTATTTAGGCCATCCTTAAAATCGGATCAGTAAATTGTTTTTTGTAAAACTTGAAATAAATAATGTTGACAATTCCTCAAGCACAATATTTTATTATGTATAGAAAATAATAAGAATGAGAACTTAATATAATTTAAGCAAATAAAAGCTTCTGTCGTAATTTATGTTTTTTTTTGTTTAACTTAAAAGCCCAATTAAATAATTCCAAAAATGATATGTTTTTATTTTTTTTTTTATGTACTCAACTCGTACTTTTATTTTATTTTATACCTCCTCATGTTTTGTACTTGTTGTACATGGTGTTTTAAAAATATATTTGTGTATTGTACTTAAATTGCATTATTTACAATAAGCTGATTAGAACATTTTTGTTCTTAATTATTTTTATTGTTTTGATAAATCATTAAAATATTTGTTATTGTTGTATCGAGGGTTTTAGTTTTATACATAATACAAAACAATCAACTTATCATAATTAACTCAATTAAATATAATTTAATGTTTTATTTAGATATTAATGTGTTGTTAATTGTTCCGATAGGTGTCGCTTTGTCAGGCTGTGGACGATTTTTCCAGGACTATTCCAGGAATATCTCAAAGATTAGAGAGATATTAGTAGAACTTTTATTTTGAAATGTTCCGCATTAACAACTCTACTTAGGGCCAATCGATTCATAAATTTTAATTGGTAAATATTCTCATCTTATTAAAGAATTCACCGATTGTGGGGTTGTTAGTCCCCCATAGAGCGCCGCCCCGGGTTGCGGATAGGGCAACGCCTATAAGATATTATGGGTACCAGGGAAATCAAATACCTGGGGCGGACCAAAACTAACATCTTGGGAGCGTCTGTTCCCCATGTCAGGGGCGATTCCACCCAGCGTCTGTTTCCCATGTTAGGGACGGCTGAATTGTATGTATTTTTGAAGAATATACTCTAAACAACTCCAGAGAAGACTACTCTAAACCATAACATGAGTTTAAACAAAGAAGTGAAGTATACGGTGCAGGGAGTCAGATCCCCAGTACCGGCGTCTGGTCAGGGTGAGCTAGCTGGCATGCAGACGTTGTTATCCAGTAACTGCAGTTTTTTACCAGTGGATCACTTGGCTGGTATAAAGTTAATAGCTACAAGTAGTAGTACGTTTGCGGATCCGTTTGGTCGAGGACAACGGATGATAAGGACGCCACCACGAAGAAATAATAGCTTACATAGGACTCCTCCCAAAGCAGCAGCGAAGCCAAACTTATCAGGCAACGGTAAGGAACCCATAAAGACAATAGCCGGGGGGGATATCGTGGAGATCTCCAACGGAACCCCAAACACAAATAAATAGGGGATAACCAGTAAGGGTAGTGAAAAGGAAGCTCCAAGCAACAGGCAAGTCTACCTCAACAGTGCACAGAATATTCTCATATTAGCGACAACGGAGGAAATAGACTTGTATGGTAAATGCAGGGACATGATTAGCAGAATGAAAGTCGCGGCTGCCAGACAGGCCGATATATCCAATGTGGTGAAACTGGGCCTCCTTGAGCTTGAGGATGTCATAAATACCAATTGCGCAAATAATACCCCAGCTCAAGCATCGGGTAGCAAGAGAACTGCCTCAAGTTCGGCGGACCTAATCCAAGAAAATAGGGTCAGAGAAGAGGCACCGAAGGAGGGATGGCAGCCAGTCAAGTCCAGAAGGCAAAAGCGCCATCGGAAGAAGGGAGAAAAGGAGCGGGAAGGCCAGCAAATCGACAACCGGGAAGCAACTATTACCCCCATGCACTCGAAACCGAGGAAAATACAAGGTGGTACCAGGCCTGAGGCTCTCCTATTAAAGCCGGCAACAGGACAATCCTATGCAGATGTCCTAAAGGAGATCCGAGCAAATGTCAACAGTGACGAGTCTCAAACAGAACTTAAAGCTATCCGGGAAACCAAAGCCGGAGAGGTACTCCTAGAACTAGGATCCCGAACCAAAAACAAAGATGGTTTTCGGGAGGCCCTTAGCAACATTTTGGGGAATAAAGCTAAAGTGGTGAGTCTTGGAGACAGGTTAACTCTAGAGATCATAAATATTGACTGGTGCAATAGTAAGGCAGATGTGGAAAAAGACGTAGAAGTCCGGAAGACATAGAGGTCCGTCTGTTTTCGAGCCCTAGGAAACAACAAGTAGCGGTCGTAGCTCTGAATAGTAAAGCGGCTATTAAGCTCCTTAACCACGGCGTCATTAAAATAGGTTGGACTGAATGCAGAGTCTGTAAAAGAGTCATTGCGGTGCGCTGTTTTAGGTGTTTTGGCTACGGCCATGTAGCTAGAGAATGTCAGGGACCGGACAGAAGTAAGCTTTGCTATAAGTGTTTTAGTACCGACCATGTAGCAAAGGTGTGCACTGCCTAGGAGCACTGCGTGCTCTGCACGGAGAAGGGACATGGCCAGGTAGAAGTGGCCCATATTCCAGGATCCAGGAAGTGCAAGGTTTACAGAGAAGCACTCCAGGCGGCCAAAAAACGCATATGATGCTACGGATAATACAGGGTAACATGCATCGTAGCCGAATTGCTGACTACCTTCTACCGCAGTTGGCAGCTGAAAAAGGAGCGGAGCTGCTTCTCTTAAGTGAGTAGTATTGTAATAGAGAGTCGCCATTATGGTATTCTGACTTATTGGGAACCGCTGCAATCTGGATTCCTAACAGAAAGATCCACGTCCGAACCATGGGGCAGGTGTTGGATAGGTGTGGGTGAAATGCAAAGAGGCAACTTTAGTTGCTATTTCACTCCAAATAAGGCGATTGCAGTATTCCAATCGAAACTCGACGCGCTGGAGGATGAGATTATGAATACGGCTGGAAGTTTGGTGGTAGCTAGAGACTTTAACGCTAGAGCACTTGAGTGGGGAATGCCTCACCCAGACACCAGAGGCAGGCTTACTTAGGAGATGGCCGCTAGGACGGGGCTTATAGATTTAAATGAAAGCCACACTACCACATTTCGACGGGCAGGATATACCGAGACCATTCCTGATATCATGCTCGCCTCAGAAGCCCTAATTCCACTGACACGCGGATGGAGAGTTACGGAAGATTATTCTGGAAGTGATCATAAATACATTACTTTTGCAGTCTGTAATGAACTCCGATTAATTTTGCAAAATAAACCAGGCAGGTGAAACCTAAAAAGGCTGAATAATGAGCGGTTCGTAGCAGAACTAAAAAATGGGGGTCAAGGCATTGAAGACATAGCTAAAGGGAGCGGTAGAGCCGCAACGGAGAAACAGGTTTCGGCCACTATGTGTCTTATAGATACAGCCTTATAGATATAGTCGCTATGCCGCAGACGAAACCCAGACACGGTAAGCCATCCAAGTACTGGTGGACGTCGGATATAGCGGAATTAAGAAGGAAATGCTTTGCACTACGGCGAAAGGCCCAACGCACGGCCAATCAAGCCGAAGCCTGTCAAGTTTCTGCAGCGCATAGATGTGCAAGGAAGCAACTACGATACGCTATTAATAATAGCAAGATTAGCTGCTGGAGAAACCTTGTTGACGATATCGGTAGGGATCCATGGGGACTAGGCTATAAAATAGTCACACGGAAGCTTGGAGCGCAGAAGCCTACCCAAGTAATGGATTGTGTTACTATGGAGAGGATTGTCCGTACCCTCTTCCCTAACCAGCCGCAACGGGATAAAATTGTTTTTGCTCAGAAGATAGAGGCCCCGATTTTCTCGGAGCAAGAACTGGAAAGAGCTGTTTTGTCAATGAAGAACAAAAAGGCTCCTGGACCAGATGGAATACCCAGCGAGATCCTATAGATAGTATGGCGGGAAGACCCAAACTTGCTGCTACGTATGTACAACTCATGCCTTCGTGAAAGGAGTGTTCAGCACGCCGTGGAAAAGAGCGAGGTTAGCTCTTATTAGTAAAGGCAAAGGGGATTCAGAGGTGCCCTCATCATATCGACCATTATGTATGCTCGACACAACGGGGAAAGTAATGGAGAAACTAATAAGAGCAAGCCTGATTGACCCGATCCGAGCCGCTGGTGACCTTTCACCACGACAATATGGCTTCAGGGCGGGATTATCAACTATAGATGCTATTAGAGAGGTTATGGAGGCAGTACGTAGAGCTGAAAACCACAACCATTTTACAAGGCGCATTGTGCTATTAGTGAAGCTCGACGTAAAAAATGCCTTCAACTCAGCAAGATGGAGCGATATGCTTGACGCGCTAGACCATAGCTTCCACATCCCGATGTACCTGCTGAGAATCCTAAATGATTACCTAAAGGACCGTATACTTTTTATGAAACCGAGGACGGTCAAAGGAGTTTGTTGATTACAGCGGGAGTTGCACAGAGATCAACTCTAGGACTCGACCTCTGGAACGCATACAGCCTCCTGCGAGAAGAAATGCCTACGCGAACGACATTGCAGTACTAGTCGCTGCTCGTGATTCCAAGCAGGAACTGTGGAATTTAAACCAGGTAATGCGCACTGTAAATCGCTAGATGAAAGCTCATGGACTATCCCTGGCTTATAGAAAAACGAAGATCGCTGTGCTGACAAAAAAACGGATACAAACTGCTTTCCCAATGTGCGTCGGCGAGCAAGTCATAGAGATAGCCCCGACAGTTAAATATCTGGGAATCATTATTGACGCAAAGTTGAGCTTTTTCGAGCAGATCAAGCAGACAGCGGATAAGGCGGCAAGAGAAGCGAGTATCAGCCCTAAGCATGCTCATGGCTAACACCAGCGGCCAAGGGCAAGCAAACGGCGCCTTCTAATGTCAGCGGCCCAGTCAGTTCTACTGTAAGACGCGGAGATTTGGGCCGATTCCTTGAGTAGGGAGGTATAACGGAAGCGACTGGCTCAGATACAGAGGCGGGGAGCTCTATGAGTAGCATCGGCATACTGGACAGTGTCCGAAGCAGCCTTACTTGTGATAGCGGGCTGCATCCCCATCGACCTTTTGGCCAAGGACGGGTAAGCGGTCTACTTGCGAAAGGCTGAAGTGGGAAGGAAATTAGCGAGTTTGGAGGAAAGAGCTCAAACTATGGAGCGCTGGCAGGCAAAATGGGAGCGCGAAACCACGGGAAAATGGACTGTAAGGCTTATTCCAAGAGTAAGTGAGTGGGCCGAACGCCAGCACGGCGAGGTCGACTACTACCTAAGTCAATTCCTGAGTGGGCATGGCTATTTTAGGAAATATCTACGCACAATGGGGAAGGCAGATTCACAGGAGTGTATCTACTGCACAGGTGTAGTGGACAATGCGGAGCATACCTTTTTCCAATGTGGAAACTGGGCCGAGCAAAGAAGAGGGGTGCAAGAAGCAGCAGGCTTGTAGTCCCCAGAGACCGCAGCTGAATACTTGCTTCGCGGGGAAGAATCGTGGAGGAGGATGAAGGTTTTTGCGGAGAAAATCTTAAAATCCCAAAAATGTCGACCTAGATAGAAGTGTCTAGTTGATGGGAGTGCTCTAGCAGAGCTGCAAAATGTAAGATCTAATCCGAAGTAATGTGGCAAACTGTTCCAGACTAGATCGGAAGAAGGGGAGGTGTTTTTAGTCGGTAGTCCGGCAACGGGAGTCCGACACTCCGTGCGTAAATGCATTTTCACCTACCCCACCACAAAAAAAAATAAAAATTATAGATTTCACCGATTATACAATAGCTATGTAAATGTAGACGTCTTGTAAATGGTCTACATGGATGTACATTTTAAAATTCGATAATTTTTCAAACAGTATCCGAGAAGGAGCCAAACAGCTTTTTTTTTTATCCAACTACCTAATTAAGATGGTATCGATAATTTTTAAGTTAATTCACAAAAATTATTTTATAGCTCGTTTGATTTGGGGTTCTAGTTGAGCTTCCAGCTAGGTCGGATTGATATTTTCCGTGCCTGCTAGCAGTATCACATTTTGTCCCACTGAGCAACCAATAGAATAGGCCTTTCGCTCATTAGTAATCTTATCGAATTGCCATTGGCTCGTTTAATCTTATTTACAAGAAAAATCGTTGAATCGAAATTTTACTAATACAATACGACTCATCCCCTTCATTCCCAAGAATAAAGTCTGATAAAATTACGATGTACTGGCCATTAACGCGACTTATAAAACATCATCGTGAGATAATAAAATATAAATTTATCTTGTTTCTTGTCTTGATGGCCTTTGATGGAACTAATAGATAATCATATATAATCATATTTGAACATCCATCCCATACTTACGAAAAAAATACGAAAACCATTTTATATTGGTGTCCAAAACTTAAAACTTGAGTAGTATTCAGTTGAAACCATACATAATGAAAAATTTGGAAAAATTCCGCCGTACCGATAGCCAAGATTGGTATCCAGAACGCAGAACACACGACACTGACGTGTTTTGCGGCCATATTGAATTCGGATTAGAGCCATTTCTCCAATTTACCTGATCACTTTATTAGTCTAGAATCCCCAAGAGAGAAAGCTGTACTAATAAGCTCATAAGTAACCTTGAAGAAATTAAATATTACAAAAATTTAGGAGCAGCTAAAAGCGTGTGTCAAGAGACATTGGCGGCAAAACAAAAAGTTGGCGAGGAAGCTGCCGAAGCCAAACTTTAGTTAGAAGCAAGCAAGGCCAAAATGACTGCGGTACAGACAGAACTAGCGGAAACGGTTGATGCCAAACGAGAATTCGAGGAGAAGGCTGCCACAACTAAAGCACAGCTGGAATCAATACGGATAGAAACGATGACAATTGCCGAAATGGCAATCGAGGAGGCTGCAGCCACCCGTCGGAAGGTAGATTCACGGCATTGTTTGTCATGGAAGACACTGTGATCCCAGATAACAAGACATGTTTCAGCAACGAATCAGCGGAAAATAGAGAGAAAGCTGATGTGCTAAATCTTGCGAAAAACATAAAACTGCTTAGCAGAATGTGATACTCCCCAAAGAAATCACCATCAAAGCGACTGATGCTTCATATTTAACCGCCGATGGGCTAATAAATCTAACAGAAATACCGATTCGTTATAGACGCTGGTGCCATGCCCTACTACAACGGAACTGCAAAGGATTGTCACCTACGTGTTAAAACGGTGATGGGTTATTCGTACTCTGTCAGTAGTATTGTTAATATAATCGCCAGACTGGAAGAGTTTGCGACGACTTCCAGTTTTATTATCACAGGTATTACAGACGACACCCTTCTTTGGATGGATTTTCTTAAGAAATTCGGATGCCAAATCAACTTAGAAGATGAATGGTTGGACGGCAACAAAATACCACTTACCATTGCCGTCGGTGGAAAAGGTCTTCCTATCAAATTGACAACCACACGAACGGCCGTCTAGTTACCTAGAGGACTATCACTACAGGATGTTCCTTACAACACACATCTTCGAATCGAACAATTTTGGTCTGAAAATTAGGTTGTTTTGTCCAAATTCCAGGGAACTCTAGGAAAACTACTTTGACAAAGCACCAAATTGACGTTGGAAAAGCGGTAGCAATAGAACAACCACCTCGTAAAATAACGTTGGCTAAACGAGAATAGAATAAAAAACTTCTGGAAGCCCTTGGTCATCGCCAGCGGTGCTAGTCCGAAAAAAGGATAGATCACTGAGGGGTTGTATCGAGTACCGGCAGTTAAACAATGTGACCCAAAAGAGCTGGTTCCCTCTATCAGGGCCTTGTAGCTGAATGATATCATCTGCTGATTATCTGCTAATAAAAATTAAACTGGTTTTCGCGCGATTAAGCGAGGCGAATTTAAAGCTGAATCCAAACAAGTGTCTCCTGTTCATACGGGAGGTTCAATATCAAGGATACATTATTAGCAACGAGGAAATCTGAACTGATCCCAGTTAAGGTTGCTACTACGAGGCCACTATCGTTGTTCACCGATCATGCGTCGCTGGTATCTCTCTCAAATTTAAAAAAAACCAGAGGGACAGATAGCCGGGTGGATCGAAATCCTACATCAATATGATTTTGAGATCTAATATCGTCGTGGTCAGCTTAATGGAAACGCCTATTTCACGATGATCTTGCCCAAAGTAGTATCAAGAATACAGCCAATTGACACAGTGGTGCGAGGAACGAGATTGTACATCAACGAAGATTGCTTTGCAAAAGCACAACAAGATGACGACATACCGGAAAATCTTTTATATTATGGAAATCCCTTCGGACCCGTCCAACTTGGGAGCAAATTTCTGTTTTGATAATTCGTAAGTTTAAGTCAATCGATGGAAAAACTGTCATCCTTAGAACGTTGATACAAAATTCTACGGTGGAAAAAGTGTTGCATGATGCCTATGACAATAGAACGTCAGGCCACTTTGGTGTCGCGAAAACAAACCAAATGGCCAGATGCTATTTGCATAAAGTCAACTGTTAATGATCAAACTGCCGAGATGCTGCTACAAGTTGGCGCGGGAAGTTGTTTCTCTGTACGGTGTACCCCTTGAACTACTTCGATTAGGGTGGTAGTTTCGAGTCGGGGCTGTTTACACACATAATGGGCTGATTGTAATTAGAAAAACAAGAACTGCTCCACTAGGTATATCCAAAGTCGGACGGTATGGTAGAAGGGCACAATCAAACTCTCTAATTATCTACTTTCTCTCACGAGTCGCTTAGAGTATCTCCCGCTGTAATGCTACAAAGAAGACAACTTCGCTTACGGGGGTGTTTACTACTTAGTTGGGAAAACTAATGCACTAATCTCCAAGAATTACCAAACATCTTCAACAATTTCGAATAATCTTTAATATCATTCGAGTAACAGCAACTGGTTTGCTTAATCTCGAAAATTTTAATAATCCCTAGATTATCTCAAAAAGTTTCGAGGAATTTTGAGAAACAGAAATAACCTCGAGATAGACCATTTTCAGCCAAATTAACGTTTGTCATGACCAACAACAAATCACAAGGACATTAGAAAAGTAGGCATATACTTAAAAGATTTCGTTTTTACTCACGGCCAACTGCAACAACAACACAATGCATAGTGGTATGGAACAAGAAAGATTGTATAATGTTCTTTGTCCACGACTAACGTATAATATACTCATTATACGTTTGTTTATTCAATTATAATGATATCCATTATTCACTGCTAGTTTATCTAGTAGTCCATTCTTCTATTATTCACTACTGCCAAATAAAAATTTCATTTTTGGAAATTTTATCTAGTAGTCCTGAGTAGTAGACTGAGACGTCAAAATGACTACGGAAATTATTTTAGGTTTATTTAAAGGATTTGATAATAAAACACAATTTTTTATCGGTCGTGGACAAAGTATCGTATTCTACTCGCATATAATGGCTGTTATTCACTCAGATGATTTACGACATTCGCCTATCGGCTCGTGTCGGTAAACTTCATCTTCGTGAATAACAGCTATCATTATATGCTCGTTTAATAATATACTATTAATAAAGATTTAATAAATTTTAAATATGAATTAAATCTTTACCAACAAAAATTTTAGCAACAAATCGACTTCCTTTTTCGCCGTTAATTTTGGCGGTCTTTATACTAGTGTTCATTTGTTTCTTCGCGCCATTTTATTAACGATGATAATACTGAAATTTATTCGAATTTTGTATTTCTACGAAATAATTTTTAACGACCGGACCAATTCCTAGGTACAAACCTTGAACTAGACGTTTCATGAAAAAAAAACTTAATCTACCCAGCAAAAAGTGGTTAAGCCTGATCAATGTGACACCGTTTAGGATGTATTAAAGTTGTAGAAGTAAAAAAATGTAAAGTTGGTCATTTGCACCAACGCCATTAACATAATATGAACATAAAAAATATTTATTCCTTTTTATTCCTGTTTCACAGAAAAACAAAAACCATTTACAAGAAAACTTATCTTTATGGATTTATTTAATTTTATTTTATTGTAATAATTCCGCTCCAATCAAGTTTTATATTAGTATCAAATTTATTTTTCTGTGAATCATTTTACTGCAAATAGTTAATCTGCAGAATTTAGGTTATTGTTTCAATGAAATTAATTTTTTACAACAATTCTGTCTTTCATCATAAATTAGTAATATTTATCATTATAATTAATATTATTATTATTATTATTATTTGGTGGCTTAATATTAACTTCAAGTCTTATAAATACTTTAATTTTTTTTTTTTTTTTTATATTTACAAAAATTTACAAGACACAAGAAATGTAAACTTAATAATTTAATTTAGTTTTATTATTATATTGTTGTTCTATTTTATTATTATTTATATAAATTCTATATTTTTGTGTTTTTGTTGTTGTTTTCATTTTGACATTTTCATTTTAATATTCGCAAAGTAGATACTTAATATGTTACATTAATCTTATTATTATTTAAGTAGGTATAGTCAAATAAAAAGCATTTTATCATTTATTTATGGTTTATAAATAAAATGTAATTTTTAATCCGCATTTTATTATTAATTATTACTTTAATAAATTTTATTTTGGATTAATTATATTGATTTAATTTAAACTATATAAAATTCTTAAAATATTGTTTTTTGTTTTTTTAAATAAAAATGTATCACTAGTTATCATTTTACTTTAATAATAATTAATAATGTTAATATTAATTTATCATCTTGATACGATAATAATTAGAATAATAAAATATAAATTATTTATGAAATTTAATTTACAATTAACTAAACTTATACAATTTGAATGTATTATTTCGGAGTATGGTTGATTTGCCTGAGCCTCACCAGCATAAGGATCCTGATCTTGAACTGAATAAAATTTTGGAATGTCTGTAAAAAGATAAGAAAAAATGTGTTTGGATTAGTAAAATTTCATTTATTTATTTTTTGTTTTTACTTTTACAATAAATATTTTGTATAATGGTACATAATTTTTCTTTGGTGATAATATATTAATAAATAAATAAAAACACCCTTGTGTCTACCTAAGAAAAGGTTCTTTGTCCTAGGTAGCCACGTACATATTCTGCTTTTAAAACCAAATCATTTATATTTTCTTGTACGATGTTGCAAACCTTATTCAAAAATTTTAATTTTTGAAAAAATTAAAAGCTGCAGCATTTTCTGTGGATCACGAGAGTGAAACAGCAATAGACTACAGGAACGTTCGGATTGCTGGGGGAGAAAAAACACCTGAAAAACGTACAGCATGTTCCTGGACTGAACCAGAATTTATTTTAGACGGCGTCGGCCACATCGAAGGGTTTTAAGATAATGTTAACCCATGATGGCTACAAAATGATGGATGCTGTTGGAATCGTGTATACTGTTGGCGTGAAAAATGAACCGCAAGCAATTGTGAATGATGTTTCGACAGAGAATCGATGAGCATGTAAATTCTGCGACGGTCACGCTTGAGCAATTGCATCATCGATTGTGACATCTGAATGTGGACACGCTTGGGACACGCCTGAGCAAAACGGGCGTGTAGAGCATGAGATGCGTACCGTTGCGTTGTGGAATGCGCCCGCACGATGTTGCTTTCCAGCGGTTTGCAGAAGTGTTTATGGCCAGAAAGCAGTACGAACACCAGTGTACACCTTGAAGAGGTCATCGAATAAGAAATGTCCGACCGCAACTCCGTACGAGAATTGGTTTGGTGTGAAACCAGAAATTGGTTATGTGCGAATTTTTGATAGATAGTGCTTTGTGCAAATACCAAGCCAATGTTGACGCAAAAATTGGACGCCAAGGCAAAGAAGGTGTTTCTAGTTGGATACGAGTCCACGTCGAAGAACTTCTCGCTGTTTGATCCAGACACACAGAAGATCCTCGTGAGCTGCAACGTAAAACTGAATGAATAGAATGTGGCTCATGATGTCAAGAAGCAAGTGTTGATCCAGATATCGACGACCGAGCTATGAACGAAAGAGAAGCTGCCAGTCATGGAACAAAATTCGCAGTGTATCGGCGCGAATGACAATAAACATAAAACATCGTCTATGTCTGATAATGAGTTACACAGAGAAAAATAATTGCAGTAAAATTTACAAAATCGAGTAATGAATTAGGAAACATTCATTATTAGTAAAATCCATTACAAAACCGACCAATTTAGTACAAGCGTAGTACTTTTGTAGTAGAAATATTCAGATTTTCTTCATTTTATTACATTTTAGCCAAATTTTATTACAAGTGCAGTATAATGCTGGAAACAGATGTGCAGAATTCTGCATGCATCGAAATTAGAGTACACTATTTTGTTTGGAATGAAATACATGTATTCTGCAAACCATGCAGAATTCTGCGTGTTGTCTTTATTTCTAATTTTGCTGCACATCGGTAGGCTACATTACGTAAAAGTAAACAAATCTAGTACAATTTGTGTAGTTTTTCTTTTTTTCAATCATTTTTTTTAATTTGTTGACAGAAAATATGTTATGTGTGAAAAGTGTCAAAATGGAGGATAAAAATTAATTTATTTTTGAAAAAATAAGACAACATTCACACAAAAAAATTGTATATTAAAATTAAACATGTATGAAATAAACGTCAAAAAATAAAGAACTGCATGCATTGCATCACTGCATGCATAAACTCTGCACATCTGTTCCCAGCATAACGAGGTAAAATTAATTGCATGCGTCACATTTAATTATACGCGTAATATATATTACTACGTTATTTTGCCTTTTTACAACAGCTGAAGTAAACTTCCCTATGGAGTAGTAGATGATTTTATTACATTCGTTGTATGTATATTGCTGGAAACAGATGGGCAGAATTTATGCATGCAGTGATGCCTGCAGATCTGCGTTCAAAACACACGTAATGCATGCAGTTCTTTATTTTTTGACGTTTATTTCATACATATTTAATTTTAATATACAATTTTTTTGTGTGAATGTTGTCTTATTTTGTCAAAAATTAATTAATTTTTACCCTCCATTTTGGCACTTTTCACACATAACATATTTTCTGTCAACAAATTAAAAAAATTGATTGCAAAAAAGAAAAATTACACAAATTGTACTAGATTTGTTAACTTTTACGTAACGTAGCCTACCGATGTGCAGCAAAATTAGAAATAGAGACAACATGCAGAATTCTGCATGGTTTGCAGAATACATGTATTTCATTCCATATAAAATAGTGTACTCTAATTTCGATGCATGCAGAATTCTGCACATATGTTTCCAGCAAAATACGCAGCAAAATTGAAAGGAAATAAAGATAATTGCGGTAAATTGTTCATTATAAAGTGGTTTCTCGTGCAGTAAGGAATAATAATATTTATTACTTATTGAGTTTCCTTTGTTTTAATTTTTACGTGGCAGTGAGTGATTTAGTGTTTTAGTAAGTATACATTTGTTGGTGAAATAAACATTAAAATTAAGATTAAAGTGTATAGTTTAGCTTTTAATATAATGTAAATAATTTTTTCATATGGCTTGTCGATATTACAACGTGTCAGTTATCATCATTCAAAAATCCTATATACAAGTTCTTTTAACATCCGTAACTTTTAATTTTACTTTAATTACATATAATAATTTAGAAAAATTTGTGTTTAATTACACGAATTTCGTGACTTTTGTGTACGTGTTTAAAAGTCTATCTATATTAAGTTTATAATAAATATAATAACCAATTTACCGCTACTTTTTTATGTTTTCACAAATTTACCACCAAATACTACAAATGTAATAAAATTCTACTACTCGATAGTGAAATTTACTTCAAGTATTGTAAAAATACCAAATAATGTATTAATAGTTACTACGAGTGTAATCAAATGTGATTACAATGGAATTTTACGACGAACGCAGTTAATTTCACTACGTTATGAAACAAATCAAATATTGAGTGCTAAAGGTTAAGAAATTTAACTGCACTTCTAATAAAATTTAATTACAAATCAAATTAAATTAAAAAATATAAAATGAATATTTATAGTACCAAAGTATTACACCTGTACTAAGTTGTTCGGTTTTGTTATGAACGATTTTTTCCAAATTCATAACGTGTTCTAGCGAATTTTATTATAACTATTTTGAACTTTATACAAACCGCGTTTTAGACACGTTAAATAAAAATCGTAAAAATAGTATAATTACACATACCATATATATATTTATTTTTCTAAATTATTATATGTAATTAGAATAAAATTACAAGTTACGAATGTTATACCGAATCGTATACATTTTTTTGAATTTTTAATACTAAAAATCTAAACGATTGTGTTGTCCTGGATGATGAATAACAAGGACAGACATTATGAAAAAATTCGTATAATTTTAAAGTATATTAAAAGCTAAACAACCTAAATTATTAAATGTTATATAGATAAGCATATATATTTGTAATTAACTACTTTGATATAATCCACGAAATATAAAATGGAGAAACAGGATGACGTAAGTGGTGTTGATGACAGTGGTTATAGTGTTAATGAGGTAAACGAATCAGAAACCAGATTCTATGTGGTAAGTCCTATTCAAATTGAGACAGTGGATGGATCTGCAGGAGATAGTCCATACACCGCAAAAGTTTATACCGAAATAAATAAGCCAGAACCGAGTGATGATACTTCAAGTGGAAATGGAGTGGAGGCTGTAAAAAATCTTTAAGCCAGAAATAAATAAGCCAGAACCGAGTGATGATACTTCAAGTGGAAATGGAGTAGAGGCTGTAAAAAATCTTTTACTAAAATAGGGTCTTCCAGAACTTTGTCAAATGTTTCATGGTAAGTATTAAACTATTACCTCTTCATGTATGCCGAAAATTAGACAAGCTGTATATGTATTTTTAAAATTAATTAGATCAAAATCTACATGTTAATTGTCTGCAACAGATAACTTTTCCGGACATTGATATTCTTATACCGGCATCACAAATGCGTGCCAGAATTTTATTTAAATCCAAATTAGTGGAGTGGGGAATTTCGGAGGTATTATACTAGTATAGTGGGGAATTTCGAAGGTATTATACTGGTATTAGTATTTAGTTCTTTGCAGTCTTCTCAATTAATTATTTCGTTTATAAGAATATCCCCGCAAGATCATTGGCGGATACGGTTTCGATGGGGGTCTGTATCTGTTATGGATTAAGTTTCATCACCGGAAAACATATCGGAAACTAAATCATCTAAATCATTTAAGGAGTTAGTAAGTATCGTAAACGTTGGTTAAGTAGAAATTGAATTCTTAGTCTGCTTCATTTCTTTTTTTTTATTTATAGAACATTGAGGATATATTAAAATCGAATACCCGTGGGAGAAATTTATTTGAGAAAAAGGTTCGTTTTAACTCCAGTGAGAGAAAGGAAGTTATAGTAATAATTGTTGAATATGCAATATTTAATGACATTCTAATTGGTGCAAAAGAATGTAACATCATTGCTAATGATATAGTAAAATTATTCCCATTTGAAATAAAAGTATATGTCTTTTCTATTTTTAAAATTTGATAGAATTGACTAAATATTATTATTACATATTTTAGAATTGTTATTTTGTTGAAAGTGGCAACGGCGGCCGAGCCAGAGACTAGTTCTATACAACGTACAATAACACTCAAAAGAATTTAAGGATTGGTTGAACGGCGTCCAAAAAGACGTAGTTCACTGATTTCTGAACAATCGGCCCTTTTATATATATATATATATATATATATATATATATATATATATATATATATATATATATATATATATATATATATATATATATATATATATATATATATATATATTAGGGACGAAGCGTCCATGGAAGCGAGGGAAGCACTGCTTCCCTTACCAAAAAAATAATCAAAAAAAAAAAATCAACATAAAATTTTAAAATTATCAAGTTAAAATAGTTGCATATTGCATTCCACCGTTAAAACTGGCATATAAAAGTAAATCCAACTTGGAAAAAAAATCTTATAAACATTCTAATTGGAAAAATCAGAAATGAAATATGTTTATTTGCTGCAAAGGTTTAATAAATAATATTTCAGTTTTTTCTCCAAGTTTTTTGTTTTGTTTGTTTTGTTTCATACGTTTACCCCTTGAAAAGAAACACTGATTCTTTAGGTGGGGCATATGTAAAACATAAAAAAAATAAACTAAAATATAAAAACAAACACACAAGAACAAGCAAGTTATATAATGCAGTAATGATTAAAAAAGGATGAAAATAATATTAACAAAAACGAAACAGATTGATTTGCAGTATTTTAAAGGGCGTTAATTAAAAATAAAACAAAATCCAAAATATGTTTAACTAAAATTTCTTTTGTTTAATTTTTTTTTTTGTAATCATGCTGTTAAATAGATAAAGTAAAGTTAACAAAAACAAGTAAGTTTTAGTAATTTGCTCTTTTATTGACGAGAAATCATTCTATTGTGCTTACTTGATTACGAGTGAAATTATTCGTTTTTGTAGGTTAAAGTTTTATGCAATTTTAATTTTTGTACAATTTATTTTAACATTAAATATTTAAATTTATGTAAGCATTTGATCAATACATATTATATTATTAAAATATAATTATGGAACATTGTGTTTATGTAGTGGAGAGCATTTTGACCAATCCTTTTAGCCAGCGCAGTTTTGATGAGAAGTTGGCAATAGTAAATCAATCAAGACCAACACCGGATTTACCAAATTTATGTACAAAAATTAAGGGCTGTACACGTCGATTTTCGAAAGCTTATAACGACAAATTAACGTGGCTTACGGGTTGCGCCAAACTAAACGCGGTTTTTTGTTGGCCTTGTCTTATGTTTGCTCAAGAAAAATCGGTTTGGAATGGGAAAGGTTTTTTAGATATAAACAATTTTTCAAAGGCAACCAAACGTCATGAAACATCCCAAAATCATCTGCAAAATGTTATTAATTTAAAAACTTTCGGAACACTGCGAATTGAGAATTGGGTTGATTCAAGTCGTACCATCGCCATAGAACAATTCAATAGGAAAGTTAAAAAAAATAGGGAAATCCTTGCAGCTCTAATTGACACCGTTTTCTTCTTAGGAATGCAAGGGCTCGCTTTTAGAGGAAATATTGAATCTGAGGACTCAAACAATCGCGGTAATTATATCGAAACATTAAATTTATTATCGCGGCACGATCCTTTATTGTCAAACCATTTAGAATCGTCCACGGTTTTTTCGGGAATATCAAGCGATATTCAAAACGATTTAATTAAATCAGTAACATCCATAATTAAAACCCAAATTCAAAACGAGCTAGATTCAACAAATTTTATTGGAATAATTTTAGATCAGACCTTAGATGTCACAAGAAAATCTCAACTCGCTGTAGTTCTACGATATTTAGATATGAACGGCAATGTGTTAGAAAGATTCTTAGATTTTATAGATGTTTTTGTTGATCGAAGTTCGGATGGACTTCCAAATTTGTATTCGAGTTTTTAACAAAACACAAAATTGGGGAAAAGATAGTGTGCCAAAGTTACGATGGTGCTGCGGTCATGTCTGGGAATAACAAAGGGCTGCAAACAAAAATTAGGGAAGTTTATCCATCAGCGATTTTTATTCATTGTTTCGCACACAAATTAAATTTAGTGCTGTCGCAATCATGTAGTAAAATTGTGGAGTGCAAATCCTTTTTTTCTAGTTTATGTGGATTAGTGGCGTTTTTTAACCATTCATCGAAACGGAGTTTTGCTTTTGAAGCAATTGTTAAAAGAAAATTACCTTCGACTTCACCAACAAGATGGGAGTTTAATGGCAGGATTGTATTAATGTTAAAAAGACACTTATACGATTTAAGAGTACTTTCTAATAAAATACTGGATGAAGATGTAGAAATATGGGACTCTGAGACAATAAATAACTCTCGAGGATATTTACTCTTGTTAGAAGATGATGGGGTCTTTTTAACGCTGTTATACTATTTTTCAGAAATATTTCCGGAAGTTGACATCTTGTTTATCGTGCTTCAGAAGAAAGCAAATGATATCGCGCACTGTTTAAAATGCTTAGATGATTTTAAGCAATTAATAGAAAAAAATTATGTTAATTTTGAAGCATTTTGGCACAAAATTTACCAGGAAAAAGAATCGAAGAGAAAATTTGGTTAAAACGTTGCAAATCAAGGGTCACATGTGAACCAAAACAACACATTCAAAAGCTTATATCCGAGGTTACCTCCAAAATTTAAAAGGAAATTGAATTCCGATTTCAGGATTTACAACATATAATGTTTTTAAAATTGCTAGACATTACCAAATTTTCAATTTTTGTAGATGAATTTCCTTATGATGCTTTTAATTGTCTGAAAAGAACTTATTGCCATTTATTTGATTTTCAGATTTTAGAAACAGAGCTAACTGTTATTTACAGAAATACAAATTTCAAAAATAAAAAAAATATTTAATGATATTTTAAATTTTTTAAATAGCTCGGGATTAAGTTACGATTTTGAACAATTTTTTTACCTAATTAATTTGATTTTAACTATACCTGCAATAACGGCAAGCGCGGAGAGGTCATTTTCATCGATGAAACTATTGAAAAGTTTCATTAGAAATAGAATGGGTCAAGAACGATTTGCTAACCTGGCTTTAATGTACATCGAAAACCAATTGTTACGCAAACTAAAGAGTTCGGAAAAATTTTATGATGACGTCATAGATGAATTTGCAAAACAAAATAGAAGAATGGAAGTAAATTACAAAAATTGATGGTTGGTTTATTCTTAGAAAATTATGTTTAAATAAAAACTACTGAATGAATGTAAATTTCCAATGTTATCTTTATTTTAGGTGTACGGTTTATAGGTGCTTCCCCAATAAAGATTGCCACGCTTCGTCACTGATATATATATATATATATATATATATATATATATATATATATATATATATATATATATATATATATATATATATATATATATATATATATATATATATATATATACATATATGTATATATATATATATATATATATATATATATATATATATGTATATATATATATATATATATATATATATATATATATATATATATATATATATATATATATATTATATATATATATATATATATATATATATATATAGACATATATATGTATATATATATATATATATATATATATATATATATATATATATATATATATATATATATATATATATATATCATATATATGTACATATATTTAATATTTATATTCAAATATAAGATCTTCCCAAAGTTAAAAATTAAAATCATTGCTATACATACTGCCATACATTCATCACAGACTATAATGAAATTTAAAATTTAATATTTTAAACTCGCAGACGATATTGACAAGAACTGGCTTAAATATAATTCCCAGCCGCTAGAAATAGTGCAGTTAAACTGGAGAAGGACGTTCGCATTAGGACGAAGCGATATTTTAAACAATACCGCTGCGGAGATTTTTGATGATTGGCCACTTTTTAGTCAATCCAACGGATTACATTTGGTAATAAATTTGCCTTAACATAATTTGAAACATACCTGATGAGTAATCTTTCCCTTTCATAATAGATTGATTTGGATTTTTAGCCAGCTTTTTGGAGAGGACGTATCTTTGAGCTTAAAGAAAAATTGGAAGAATTTTCAAACCCAGCTTCTTAAAATTATAGTTGACCAAAAAGGATCTGCCAGTAAGCAGGTCAAATCATTGCTAGTCCAAATATCTTACCCCAAACTCGCGAAAGGTATAATTTTATTATTTTTTGAAATGATGTATGTATATTAAAGAAGAAATTTTATCTTATGATTTTTAAAGATCATAAGGACTTGTGTGTGTTTAAGCTGCTACACTTTAAGCTTCCTCCATCACAGAAAATAATTTGCAATAATGACAAACGTTGGCATGTATCTATTCTAGATGCAATAAATAGCAACATCATCGAGATTAATAGCCAAGCTGATATTTTAACGCAATATAGAAAGATTAAAGAAACTTTCAACGAATGTAAATTGACCTTGCAACCGATGATCGTGGTATGTCAGCTTTCTTATTATATTGTTGCGGATAATATATTATACAAAACCGACAACGTTTGGATATTTATACAGATTTTTTTTTTTTAATTTAAAGTCTGATAATTTAAATTCAGCAATAATTGCTCTAATCAATGAATTAAGTTATGCATAACAAAATTAAATTTACATTCTGTTATTTAAAATTTAAAAACTGAATTCATATAAAATATAATTTAAGCTTACATTTATATTCTGTTATTTTAGAAAAAAGTTGAATTAATAATAACTTAAACATGTTTTGTTTTGTTGTTTTGCTTGTGATTTAAAGTTTGATACGTTAGATAATTATTACTTACATCTAAAATATATGCATAAATATCAAACTGAATATCAATGCCAACAAAATAGTTGTCCGCAGGCATTTTCGGACTTATATGTGTTGAAGCGCCATTTGAAACTAGTTCATGCTAAAAATGAAGAATTGTGCGTCAGTTCAAGCTCAAAAAAGAGGTCTCACTTATTTGCTTCCAGTGTAGAGGGTCTCGGTTATTTAAGTACTAAGATGCAAGAAAACTCCTCTGTTTCTTCAAAATCATATCAAAATCCTTCTGAAAGTTTTTCTGAGTATGATTCATCTGAATTGCATTCTCACCAATCAATTTATTTATCAGATCAGGCATTAAAATTTATTCTAAATTTGATGAATGAAAATTCAGTCCCTAGAAATTTAATTTTCAAAATCGTGAAAGATATTCTTTAATATTTATTAGAGCTTATGCACAATTTTCTAAAATCAGTTGATTCTAAAACAGCTGTAGAAAAGGTATAGGAATTTTGTGAAAATGCTTTTTCCGAAATTGACACCGAACATAAATTTAAAAATTTTTTAGAACAGAAAAATTTATTTAAACTACCGACTAATATCCGAAGTTCAAAATACTGTTTAAATGGGTGTCCCAGTTTTAAAATACAGTGATACAAAAGGAACAATTCTAGCAATACCATTTTTAATAAAAAACTATTTTGAAACTGGTAATCTACTGGAAGAAAGTATAGCGGAAATACAGAATCTAATGGTTGATTCCAATAGCATAAACAATTTTGTTTGTGGCTTTGTTTGGAGAGAAACATGAAGCGTTTTCAACAGTGGTTCAGCAGTGGGCAGAAGAAGATCGGGTGGTGTTTCAGTTCGACGTGAAAACTGCGTTTTTGAACGGTGACCTGGACGAAGATATTTTCGTGGAAGCAACGAAAGGACTGGACATGGAGGAAGAGAAATGGTCTGCTGGTTAAAAAAAAGTCTGTATTGGTTAAAGCAAGTATCCAGAGTGTGGATCAAGAAATTCACGAAGTTCCTCAGTGATTTCAACATAGTGCATTCGAAGGCAGATCAATGTGTGTTCAGCGGCTAAATCAATGGTGTGAGAGTCATGTTATTATTGTACGTGGATGACGGATTGATTTGGTCGAAATGCAGAAACACGATTGAGACAGTGATGAATTATTTGACAGATAATTTTGAGATGACACAAGCCAGCGTTGGTCATTTCTTCGGCATGAAGATACATCGAAACAGAAAGAAGAAGATGATTTTCATCAATCAGAACGTATACATCAAGAAAATCGTCGAAAAGTTCAACATGTAGCATTCGAAACACATTTCGAATCCAGCCGACCGCAATGGAATATTGACCAAATTGTGTGAAGAGGGCAGCGTCGAGTTCCCGTATCGGCAAGCGATTAGATCGCTTATGTTTGCCGCTATCATGACCAGACCAGACATTTCATATGCAGTAAGAAAAATAAGCAAACATTTGGACAATCCAAAAGAACCCCGTGTTTCGGCCGTCTAGCGCATTCTTCGATATTTGAATACAACGGCCGGAAGAGGAATCGAGTATTCTGGATCGTCGACAATATTGAGAAGATATTCTGATGCTGAATATGTACACGATGTTGACACGCGAAAGCCAACAACCGGCAATGCATTTGTTCTGGGCGAGGGCATTATGCAGAAGACAGTGGCCCTTTCCACTACCGAAGCTGAATTCATGACGTAATGCGGGCTGCATTCAACAGAGTTTATAATCTGTGATGAATATATTATTTTTATCCATAAACGCATTTATTTTACTATATGATTTTATTTATGCAGTGACAATTCGATTTTCAATTACATTTTGTTTTAGCTACCCGCGTAGCCGGGTATAGTCTAAAGGGGTAAAACTTTAAAATATGTAATAATTCAGTTTGTATAAAATATATATCTAACTTTTGTTCAAAACTCATTACAAAATCTACAAATCTAGAATGGCATGTAACTAGGATGGTTTAACTTCAAAATTACAATATTTACAGATGTTTTAAATCATTATAACGTTGTAGGTAATTAGATTATAAAACAGTTTGTTGAATAAATTTAACACGCACAATTAAATTTTGTAATTAATATATTTTATTTTGTTTATTAAATTTTAATTTATTTTATTTAATACAATTTGTTATATTTTATTTATTAAGTATACATAAATTAATTTATTTTTCACCACCATTTGTAGGTATTTTAAACCACGCGCGAGGTAAGCGGCATGTCGCCGTTTTGAAGATCGAGAGCAGACTGATTATTACTTTTAATTTTTTCTATTTTGTGTTGTGTTTTCGTTTTGCTTTGTGGTGTCGCTCCGTTGGTATGCCTGAAATTACAGGTGTGTTCTTTTGCGTAAAATGAGTTCGCGTGCGAACTAGCGGTGATGATGCGTGAATGCAAAAAAAAATAGAATATAAATGAGCGAGCCGCCACAGGACTCCCCCGCAATTGATTTCCCCTCTCTGTGAATGGGTACGGAATAGTGTGGACTGTGTCGACTAACTGAAATGGTTCTGGATTTTACCAAAATATTAGTTAGCCGATGTGCGCTGTAGCAGGAAGGAGATTGTTGCCTGTAATACTTCGTCGGTCGATGTCTGTGGTCATACGAGCAGCAGTGTAGGAGAGTGATGAAGGACACATCAGGTAGTTGGGAGCAGGGGCTTCGACCATAGACCTGACATGAACCTCAACACTGTCCCCACTGAGTGCTGCGCCGTTGACTGGTTTAGGCGGAGTGATAGATCGACCGGGTGTCCATGCCGGGAAGCAAAGCTGCGACGTCGAGACCAGAACGTAATTCTGTAATCTGACGTCGTTTAGGCTTTGGGGCCAGCCAAGGAAGGTGTTGGCAATGGCCGCTTTGATGCCAGTCTCGGGCGACTGTGGCCGGGCAAAGTCGATGTGAGTTTCGACTTGGGTGGGGGGACAGCCGAAGTGAGTCTCGGCTGTGTCCCTGTGACATGGAATGTTATACGGCGACAGTCGAAGTGAGTCTCGACTGTGGCCGTATAAATTGCGGGGGTGTGGCGGGGTATGGCTGGGTGTCGTTTTGCTTTACGACGATTTGTGGAGCCATTTGATTAAAACACAAAACAAGATTAATTTATTGAATCTATAAGTTAAAAAAAAAAATGAAGCGGAAAAAAATTTTGTTAATATAAAAAATGGTGAAAAATTTACATAGTTATAAAAAAATAATAAAAAAATGAATTGTTGCTGCTATTGTTGTTGTTGTTGTTAATGTTGCTCGTCGCTGGTGGCCATGTTGATAACGGCGATGACAATGGCGAAGGCGGTGATGAAAGCGATTTTATTATTCAGCCTGATGTGGTGTTGGCGATGATATGACTGCCGGCTGGTGTAATGATGGTGTTGCTATATGGCACCGCAGCTGCTATTCCCGTTATTTGGCTGCTGATTTAGTGATGATGGCGAGTGCGGCTGTCCCTGGTGGCCATGTTGAAGAAGTTGCTGTCGCCGGTGATGATAGCGAACGCGTCGATGATATGTTGTTGATTTGACGGTGTCCGATTATGTGCGTATGTGTGTGCGCGCAACCTTAACTGCATGACACCTGCGTGTGTGTGAGGCAGGCATCTGTTTGATACCACAAATGTTGTGTGATGTGACTCCATGTTGTATGCGCGTATACGTGACTTGTACCTGGTACATGATCGTACCAGGTGTCCTCAATTTTATACACAAAAAAAACTTGTGTTGCGCTGATTTTTTTTGGGCGTGTTCAAATCCGTAAAAACGGACGTCGGTGGTCACCAATATAACTTTGTAGTTAATTAGATTATAAAACAGTTTGTTGAATAAATTTAACACGCACAATTAAATTTTGTAATTAATATATTTTATTTTGTTTATTAAATTTTAATTTATTTTATTTAATACAATTTGTTATATTTTATTTATTAAGTATACATAAATTAATTTATTTTTCACCACCATTTGTAGGTATTTTAAACCACGCGCGAGGTGGGCGGCATGTCGCCGTTTTGAAGATCGAGAGCAGACTGATTATTACTTTTATTTTTTTCTATTTTGTGTTGTGTTTTCGTTTTGCTTTGTGGTGTCGCTCCGTTGGTATGCCTGAAATTACAAGTGTGTTCTTTTGCGTAAAATGAGTTTGCGTGCGAACTAGCGGTGATGATGCGTGAATGCAAAAAAAAAAGAATATAAATGAGCGAGCCGCCAGATCATAATGGCTACCCGGGTAGCCCTGTATAGACAAAAGGGTTAAAAGTTGACTAATTTTTGATGGTTTAATAATTATTTAGTGTTGATCCTGGAAATGTCCCGAAGGCCCTGCACATTTCTTAGAATAGCTAAGCCATATAGCGGTCAATGTTACCAAGCCTATCCAATTATGACGAACTATAATATATTTCACAGTTTTTGGAATTTTTTATAATAATGGATGGTTGTAAAAATTGTTGTATCTCCGATCACAGAGATGTACTCAAGGTATTATCCACATTTTCAAATAGCTTGGTTTAGTAGCAGTCTCTGTGACCAAAGTGATGCAATTGTGATGAACTTTACCTTCGCAGAATAAAAGATTTTCATAGATTAAAAAAAGTTGTACTGCCCCGATCCCAGAGATGTTCACAGTATCTTGCCCATATTTTCGGATAATTTAGCCATATGCCAATATAAGTGGCCGACCTGATGCAGTTGCGATGACCTATACTATACTTCACAGATTTTAGAATTTCTAATAATTTTGATGGTTTTACAAATTATTGTACCTCCGATCACAGAGATGTCCACAAGGTTTTGCCCATATTTTCGGATAAATTGGCCATGTGCGGGTCTACGTGGGCAACCTTATCCAATTGTGATAAATTATATTATACTTCACAGAATTTAGAATTTCTAATAATTTTAGCCATGTGCAAGTCTACGTGGTCAACCTTATTTAATTGTGATGAACTATACTATACTTCACAGAATTAAGAAGTCACAGAGATGTCCACAAGGTCTTGCCCATATTTTCGATCACAGAGATGTCCACAAGATCTTGCCCATATTTTCGTATAAATTGGCTATGTGCGAGTCTACGTGACCAACCTTATCCAATTATGATGAACTATACTATACTTCATAAAATTTAGAATTTCTGATAATTTTGATGGTTTTATAAATTGTTGTACCTCCGATCGCAGAGAGGTCCACAAGGTCTTGCCTATATTTTCGGATTAATTGGCAATATGCCAGTCTACGTGGTCAACCTTATCCAATTGTGATGTACTATACTTAATTTTACAGAGTTTAGTACTTTAAGTAAAATGACATTAAAGCGGTCACATCTTGCATTGTATTGCAATTAACTGCGGTGTTCGACAATGAGAATCTCTATCGCTGACACTCCTTAGTCTCACGGTATCTGACATAGCAATGGAATGTGTAGCATTTTAATGTTTTTGATATATGTACTTATTTACATTTTTAATTTAATTTGTTTGGTGGGTTCAAAATTGTCTTGCGGAACGCAATATAGCTCAACGGTGAGGAGCCACAAGGTGCAGATACTTGGGATCTCTTTTACTTAATGATAATATTGTAGTGGAAGGTATTGAGAAGCGTCCTGTCAACGAAATGGTATTCTAAAATAGTTTTTAGATAATGTTCTTTAATATGGCCAGTTAGAATGGGAATTACAGAATTTTTCGCTACCGATTTTCGATCTGCCTCAAAGTAGATAAACCTCGCTAGCTGCATAGTTTATGGAAACTGAAACAGACAATAGCTTTTATGACATTGCCTGTTGATATTTTTGAGATTTTGACAGCTGTTGAGGTTTCTCATATTGATAAATTTATTAATAATTAAAAACTGGTATATTAAGTTAAATTAAGATCGGCCGGGAAATTTAATCCTAATCAAAGGAAAATAAGAAAAAATGAGTAAGCATCAGTAAAACTTCTAAAGTTAGCGTAGGGTCCCGGAATTTAAAAAATTATTTTAGAATCTCATTTCCGTAGTTAATGTCAAATTTAATCCAAAATCAGTTGAGGAATATCTGAGTTCTAACCAAACAGGCCATATTCCACAACTTTATCTAAAAATAATTTTAATGTACAATTTCCATCGCAAATGTCACTGAAATCGATTCCAAAATAGATAGGTTCCATCCTAGCTAGCCTTATTCCAGAACTTCATCTAAAAATCATTTTAGAATCAGATTTCCAATGCACATGTCAAATTCAATTACAATCGGTTAAGGAATAGCTAAGTTCCATCCTATTTGGTCATACTCCAAACTTATTAAAAATTCTAAATTCTGTGAAGTATAGTATAGCTCATCACAATTGAGTAAGATTGACCAAGTAGAATGGCATATGGTCAAGTTATCCAAAAATTTGGGCAAGACCTTGTGGACATCTCTGTGATAGGAGATACAACAATTTTTAAAACCATCCATAATTATTAAAGATTTTAAATTCGGCGAAATATAGAAGAGATATGTACGGTACCCAGGTTGGCCACGTATAGGTTGGCGATATAAAACTTTTAAAATAATCCATAATTATTAAAAATTCCAAAAACTGTGAAATATATTATAGTTCATCATAATTGGATCGGCGTTATATGGCTTAGCTATTCTAAGAAATATCTGGGGTCTCCGGTACATTTCCAGGATCGACGCTTAAATAATTATTTAAACCATCAAAAATCAGTCAACTTTTAAATTATCTGAAATATAGTATTGTTAACTACAATTGGATGCTTTTGGTTAACGAGATAAACAGATGGTCCAGCTATCTGAAAACGATCAAAAGATCCTGTTTCCTGATCAAAAGAATGTTGATGAATCCAAAATTACAAAAAATTTAAATTTTTATATAATTTAAATTCTAATTGGAAAAATAGCTAATTTAACAGTGTAATTTGTGGTTGTTTTTTTAGCATAAACTTCACAATCATAAATTTTACAATAAACAGCCATTAGTAAAAAATTTGACTTAATAAATTGTATAATTAATATCTCAATATCGCCCCTTCCAGATATGTTATGTCAGTTCAGAATATCTGACTCTGGAGACCAAGTGCGTCAGTTTATTGTGTTTGTTCAGTCAAAAGTAAGCACACACAACATCAATGAGATAGCAGACCACATCATCTTAAATAAAATATTCGATACCGATCAAACGACACAATGCTTAAATCTGCACCACTTGGAATCAAAGGAAGCGGATTCAAGTGGCCTATAGGGGTAGATGCCAAAGGCTCCGTGAAATAGGGTCGCATGAATTAACCCTTGTTCGGCACACTGGAAACATATACATCCCATGCTCATATATTATATATTTCAAACAGCTAATGGAAGAAGAAATGGGCCTAGCGCGCCGTTTGGTAACATTTCAAGAGTGCCACTATAGCCTCAAGTCAGTAGCACAGTGCAAGGATCTTTAGTCTGGTTTTGGCAGTCACCTAACATAATTTACAAAAAAATAAATTAATTAGATTTTTAATTCTAATAATTAAATTAAATATTCCAGTCTTTATTTAAAGAATAATTAATATTCGGACACATCCTAATTTGTTCATAAAATTCCAAATTTATTGAACATCAATACATATGTTTTCATTCCTTCTTTGGCAAAATAATAGTTCTATTCATTCCATGTCATAAAACCGAGTAAAATCTTAGAATCAAGGGGATAGGGTATTTGCGCTATTTCTTACTATCTCTATTCGAAAAATATTTTAAACGAGATTTTCAGCGGATTTTCTTTCAAAATGAATTAGTTTCTGTGTATAGAAAAGTAACGGTATTTCGAATGGAACTTTCCAAAATGAATTTGAAAATATACGCAAAAGTATAATAATATAGGTATACACTCGTATGTATCCACCCTGAAAATCATATGTGGCCTTACATTAAAAGTGAAAATATTTGTAAGTACTATAAAATATACCAATGCCTCATACCATACATATTGTGACGATTATGGCCATCATATGACGAGTTCACATTATGAACAACGATAGCTCAGATGGTTTGCGCGTAGTATGAACATCAAGGTCGATGGTTCGATGCTCGTCGTATTTATTGTGGACATCGAAACATGTTTATACACCAACGCACAGATGCATAATGATCCAGTAAAAACAAGAACGTCCGAGATAAACCGTACAAAGGGGGCGTGGTTTAGTGATTGGTGAATAAAATGAACAACAACACAAATACATACGCACGGCCCGTCGCCAACAATAAATGATGATCATTATGACCAGCCATAACGAGTCATAAACAGAATACACAAGAATTGAAGATGATTTCGAGAAATTTCGAGAGCAGTATCAAACTGGTATATAAACACGACCGATGGCGCAAGCAGGGAACAGTTTTGGATTTACGTTAAATCGTGCAACAAGTGAAATAAATCTGTTGTCATAGCCCCCACCAGTGTCAAGCGGACAGATTTAAATAAGTAAAGTAAAAGCGAATATTAAAATTATAAAAGTAAAGTGAAATGAAGTCAAGGCCAGTGACATAAAAGTACATAGTGTTTTTATTTGCCAAAATCCAGAAGAACTCAAAAGCCCAGTTCGTAACAAATTGGTGTCAGAAGTAGGATTTTGCAATCCGGAAAAGCGAGGTGTGAAAAATGGATGACAACATGATGAACATCGCTGGACTGAAAGAGGCTCTGGCTGCAAAGGGGGCCCCAGTTTCTCGAACGAGATCAGAATTACAATTGCGGCTCGAAACATTAATACATGTGGAGGAAACACGCAGGCAACAAAAGGTGCCTGCCTCAAAAGATCAAAACCCCTCAATATCAGCAGATCTAGCTATGATATTATTGGGACTACAGCAAACTTTAATGGAGAAAATGTCATCGCAGAACCAGGTTCTTTAAGTATCTCTAACAGCGAAGATGTTATCGCAGAACAAGATTCTCCAAGAATCTCTAACAGAGAAGATGTCATCGCAGCTGTCATCCCAGATGAAATCGCAAGAGGAAAAGATGTCATCACAGAACCAAGTTCTCCAAGAATCTTTGACACTACAGCTGTCGTTACAGCTAAATCGTAAGAGGAGAAGATGTCCTCGCAGTTATCTTCCCTTCAGTAATCCCTAAAATTACAAAGGAAAGAGCTCCAACAAGCTAAAATAACCGCTCTCGTGGACGATGTCGACAAGAAATTGGAACAGCTTCAAGATAAAGTTATGATCAACCGAAACGGAAGCTCCAACCACATGAAACCACCAGTATTCGATGACGAGTCTTCTTGGCCAAATTTCAAAGTACAATGTACGGCAGCGGCCAAAACTAATAAATGGTACACGAAGCCGTTTTCAAGTCGGTTCATTTTGGCGTTAAGGGGTAGAGCAGCAGATACCATCCAGAGTATGTCGGAATAGCAAAGAAACAGCGAGCAGCTGAAGAACGCGTTGGAATTACGATACGGAGACTTCCATAAGCAGGAGCTTCACAAGCTTTACAACAACAAAATCGCAGGCAACCCAAACATCTTTGGACAACGGCTAAGTGAGCTACGCTAAGTTGAGCTATTTTAGCCGCATCAGAATATGAGGCTGCAAAGCAGATGCCCTATCCGGAAGCTCCTAGATTAAAGAAATTAGAAGCTGAAGACGTGAGTCAAATTCAGACTGTGATTAGGGACAAACTTACATTTAAAGAGAAAGTTCGAGGATCACAGCAGCAGTATCCGGACAAAGGTGCTACAGGTGCCATAAACGAAGGCACTTTGCCAGAGTCTGCCGAGCTCCAAGAATAAAATCGGCAGATCAAAATCCTCGTCCATCATACCAGTCACGCAAAAAAGCACCAATAAGGGTGACCCTGAAGGAGACCCTTCAAGTAGCAATGACATGGAGCCGTTACAGTAAATTCCACCAGCTTTGAGGGGGAAAAGTTGGCCTAAAAAACAAAAAGTCCTAGGATCAGCATCATAATTGCACAGCTAACGCGAAACAACCAAACTCTGTTCGTTGAAGGAACAATAAACAGAAAGCTGAGTAGAATTACTCTTGACACCGGCCCATCAAAATCCATGATAAGACCAGACATAGTAACGAGAAAAGCCATTAATCCAGAGACTCGATATCGATTGAAAGCTGCTAACGGAGAGAGCGAAGCTGTCCAAGGAGAGTGCGATATTCCCGTAAAGATAGGAAACATTAATTGTCGTCATAAGTTCAATTTAGGTGAATGCATCCTGGGATTGTATTTCGTGATAGAACACGGAATATCGCACAACATGAAGGAGTGCTTCTTACGATGGTAGAATATTGAAATCCCTCGGGACCTTACTGATGCACGAAACGAAGTTAGAGTTATTCTTAGCGATCCTCTGGATATTGCACCGATGTGCGAAGCCTTAGCTTATGCATTGTAGATGGGGATCCTGGGAGCATGAACGTGGAAATATTAGAGCCAACAACAGGGATATACTGAACATGACTAATGTATGGAAAAACACTGATACAGGATGGTACAGCACAGAATCAAAACGGGAAGTACACTAACAATTCGACAGGCACCCAGTATACCGCAATTGGCTAAACAAGAGAAGGCGGGCCGAATAGAACAGATGTGCCGAGATAAAAGCATTGAGTCCATGGAGTTTACCGGTAGTTCTAGTGCAAAAGAAAGACGGGTCAATAAGGTGTTGCGTAGATTATCGAAAACTGAACGATGTCACGAAGAAGGGCAGCTACCCAGGATAGATGATACACTAGACACACTGTCAGAATCATAGTTATTCAGCACCCTGGACTTGAAGAGTAGATATTGGCAAGTTGCGATTCAAGAAGAAGACCGAGAGAAAACAGCGTTAGGCCATTTGGCTTGTGAAATGCACCAGCTACGTTCGAGAGACTGATGGAGCAAATTTTGAGAGGGCTACACTGGAATACATGCCTCGCTGTCCAGACCAATATAAAAATCAAGATAGACAGTTCAGCTGCATAATTCTGTACACTTGGCTTACGGAACAGCTGCGAGGTTAAGCGAAGAGAGTTCACTAAGACGGTCCCTTATTGGAACGGGGCGTTGGGAAAACTGAAGGAAAAGTCTAAGCGCACGAACTAAGAAGATCCAAAAGGACAACCTGGAGAAATTTCTGTGAGGGAATCAATGAACTGCCCTCTGCAGCTCGTCTATAGAAAGTACTTGCCAGGGATGATTCTAATAAAGGTTTAGGACTTTTTTATAAAGCAAACGAGAGGTTAAAAAAAAAACGGAAGAAAATTTTGGAGGTACTATTGGATACCCACTTTCCGAATTCAATCGTCGAAGGAGCCCAAAAGGACCCACATGACCTCTCTGCCTTCTACGATAAGGAGGCGTACTGTCTTCTATATTATGATCATTATGCGGTTGATGAGGCTATCATATTCAGGGGCATATTTGATGGAATCATTTCTGATCTCAAGCAAAATGCACTTAATATAATATTGCAGTGGTGTTGACAAGGAAGAACAAAGAAGTATATTGTGTCAGACAGCCAATCAGCCTAAAAGGCCCTTAGGTCTTGTACCGTTGAATCAAGTCTGGTATGGGACTGTCTGAAGGTTATTAAACATCTGGCCAGGTCAAATTAGGTAACACTTCTGAGGCTACTAGTGCCCTTCCCCGTGGTTGTTCGGCCACCCCATTCATTTGTCCAGAGCACTTCTGCGGTGATTCTAAGAGCTATGTTAGCCCAGCGTTAAAGCCGTGGAAGAACGTGTCAAGGCCCTCCAACTAGCGCAAAATTCCAGGTCTACGATAGGTGAAGAGATTTATATCACTTTCATCAGTGAGGGTAAAGGAATCTCCTTAACTTAGGACACCTGATTTGATGCTACTAACCGGCTCCCTCATAGGTCACGTACTCTTAAGGTATCACCTTAAGAAAATAAGCCTAAATACGATAGACGGATGCTGCTTCTGCTACGTGGACGTTCTTTATAATACTTTTCTCTAAGATACTACTTAGGACATCCTTGGTAGGATTCTCCACATATGCTTAAGGTAGGAATTGCTGAAGTTTACACGATGTATAAATAAAAATAAATTGAATCACTTTTAACATGATTGTTATTAAAGTGTCATTGGAGCATTGACAAATATTATTTTACAAATGAAAAACGATAAGAATTTTAAACAAATAGAGTTGCCACAAAACAAATAGAGTTGCCACAAAACAAAAGGATTTAACACAATATGCAATTTATTTATTCAATAAATAATAACTAAATACCTTTAGAATACTAATTCAGTACAGAATTATTTACTTTAGAATTTAAAAGATACTTTGCTATTTTATTAAATAAATTTATGAACGAGAATGTTCATACGTATTCATTTTACACCTCTACAGATTTTCACAAAACATAATTTTGTTTCTTTATAATACGTACAAGTAAATTTCAAAATATTTTTAATTTAAATAAATAAACAACAATTTTAATTAAAAATCATAATTCCTACAAGAGATAAATATCTCGAGGTACTTTAAAAATTATCTTTATTTGTGTTATTGAACTGTCTGGTTTACCCAAATGAATCGATATGCTTTTCGTTTCTATTCATATTATTAAAACAAACTCAATATCAAAATTGGCAGCAAGATGAGATACCTCATTTTAATAACAATCGTAAATTAATTAAAACGAAATGAAAATAATGTTAATTCCTATCTCAACAACAGCAACAACAAAAGACAATACAGAATAATCCTTTGTGTCTCTAGCATTGCTTTATTCTTGTTCATACAGCTTAAAGATTTGTGTTTAACGTTTTGTGAACAAATGAGAACAGTACTAATAATGCAAAACACAAAGCTTCATCTTCTTCGACTCATTTATAGAGCAGCAAAAAAATGTTCAAATAATGCTCTATTAGCAGTTGATTGTCTTCCTTATGGTTGTATCTCATGCTCATCTTTAAGCATTTTAACAATTGACAAAACGATGATGACGATGACGCCGACGAAGAAGAAAAAAACAGAATGAATAAACGACCATTTTCTTCAAATTTATTTAACATTCTTCCGCCATTGTGATTTCTTTTTATATTTGTTGTGTCGTTTCTATATTTCAACAATATAAATAAAAAAAAGGAAAAAAAACTCACCTCTATTATTGCATATGAAACATTAACTAAATGTACACATAATACGATCTTTTGTTTGTCGCTCTATACGTAATATATAAAACGTACCTTCTACTCTCATCCGTACGGTACATTCGCATAGAGAGCATAAAGGTAAAATTGTTTTAGGAAGGATATTAAAATGACTATTAAAGAGTTTCTATTTTATGTGCAAAAAAAAAAATCGTAAAACAGCAAAATTGCATATTATCCTCCATACCCAACATATATGATTGATGTGTATTTTGAGAGATGCATCTCCGGTGAATGAATGGAAACGATACATCAAAAAAATCTCGGTTTTGTGTTGCATCAACGTCGACAAAACAAACGTAAAAACAAAGCCAAAAAAAAAAAAAAAATAACGGAAAAAAGAAAACCACCGCAACACCGCACTACAAACAAATTATTCAAACATGAGTGATACTGTTCAGTAGTTTTTCCTGTTATTTGATTTCGAGCGAAGAGTTCATATAAAGCTTAATAATTTTTTTATGTTCATCTAGATATAATTACCTGTGGTTGTTGTTGTTTCAGTTGTATGCTGTTCAACCGTTGTTGTTTGGGTTGTTGTTGTAACTGTAAATGAAAATTTATAGACGATGAAGTAGTAAAATAGGGAAAATGGAATTTTTTGTTATTTTTCTTTTAATGTTAATTATTAGTTTGTGTTGTGTCTGTATATTTGTTGCCTTACCTTTTGTTGTTGTTATCCTAATGGTCGTTGTAGCTGGTGTTGTTGTTGTGGTTGTAGTTGGTATTTTAATTTCATAAATTCTAATTGTTTTATTTGTTCGTCCTAATGAATTTGTTGATATGCAAGTATAAGTTCCTAAATCTGTTTTAGAAAAATTTCTTATTGTCAGTAACATTTTGATTTCGTATATCGAGATGCGATCTTCGACGATTTTGTGTTTTTTGCTGTAAATAAATTAAAAAAAAGTAAATGAGCAGAATAATAAATTTGGTTAACAATTGGATGTAATTTATACAGTTTTTATGGTGATTCTTGCCGGGAAGTATGCTCAGACGACATTATGATAACATAACCTTTAATGCAGTAAGAACCTAACTATGATCCATAAATAAAACGAGCAACAACTAAAGACGGTTGTATTCTAAATATATAAATTGTAGTAGATGGAGCATAAATACAAATCGGGTCAAGTACGAAAAAAAACTAAACCTCTTAACCAAGAAGCAAAAATAGCACCGCTAGATAGGTTTTACTTGAAGGCTTCAAAATAAATTTTAAATATAAACCAAGTACGAACTATGAATGACACAATGATCCACTGTACGAATTTCGCCAACACATAAATATTGTTTAGATTAAAAAAATGCGACGTAACGGATCGTTTAGTAAAAATCGAAATTCGCAACAAAACAACAAATTTTTATTGAGTCCAAAAATCCAACACAACAACAAACAAGTTACGTCTCTTGATTTCACAAAATTCGTAAGTCAATGTAAGCTATTCAGCTAATAATAACACGTAAACATGGAGTATGGATGTTTTTCTGTACATAAAGACGACAAATAGATGCCATTTTAATGTCGAAATCGATCTTGGTCGCAAGATAGAAATAAAAAACAGATTTCACAATGAGGAATATATAAAAAAAATCTAATTAAAATATAATTATTCGTCTATTTCTTCGCATTACGTCGATGGTGTACCCAAAATTTTATGTTTGTAAGGTTTTTAAAGAAATTGTAAAAACTTTGTTTTCGTTTTAATTATTTACAAATTAAAAAAGCCATTTTCCTTAAGACACATTACTTTAAAATACGTTTATTTAATAGAGATCAACTATCGTAAATCATATTGCTGGAAAATGTTTTTTTCTGAGAGCTCAAAAGACATTTAAATTTTACAAAATCATATTGATTTACACGAAGGCTTAGCAATTAAAGACGACTTATTACATACACTTTAGAAATATATCTGTAACTTTACCGGTCTTTGACTGTAATCAGACTAGAAATTACCGATCAGTTGCCATGTTTGCAATTAATTGTACTATTCAACCGATACCCCAATTAAAACAAGGTTTTCTGGAATAAAGCACAATAATATTCTGTATAGCTCTCAGAAGTTTTCTTAGTTCATCCACATCCAAATCCATATCCATTACTACATCCACATCCACATCTATATCCACATCGACATCCACATCCACATCTACATCTGCATCTACATCTACATTTTCATCTACCGATCCATAGGCACATCCACATCTACATCCATAAGCACATCAATATCAACATCCAAATCCACATTCGCATCCACCCCCAAATCCAACCCACATCCACATTCACATCGAAATTCACATCCAAATCCACATCCACATATATAACCACCTCTACCTATATCGACATCCACATCTATATCCACATCGACATCCACATCCACATCTACATCTGCATCTACATCTACATTTTCATCTACCGATCCACATCCACATCCACATCCACATCCACATCCACATCTACATCCACATCCACATCCACATCCACATCCACATCCACATCCACATCCACATCCACATCCACATCCACATCCACATCCACATCCACATCCACATCCACATCCACATCCACATCCACATCCACATCCACATCCACATCCACATCCACATCCACATCCACATCCACATCCACATCCACATCCACATCCACATCCACATCCACATCCACATCCACATCCACATCCACATCCACATCCACATCCACATCCACATCCACATCCACATCCACATCCACATCCACATCCACATCCACATCCACATCCACATCCACATCCACATCCACATCCACATCCACATCCACATCCACATCCACATCCACATCCACATCCACATCCACATCCACATCCACATCCACATCCACATCCACATCCACATCCACATCCACATCCACATCCACATCCACATCCACATCCACATCCACATCCACATCCACATCCACATCCACATCCACATCCACATCCACATCCACATCCACATCCACATCCACATCCACATCCACATCCACATCCACATCCACATCCACATCCACATCCACATCCACATCCACATCCACATCCACATCCACATCCACATCCACATCCACATCCACACATCCACATCCACATCCACATCCACATCCACATCCACATCCACATCCACATCCACATCCACATCCACATCCACATCCACATCCACATCCACATCCACATCCACATCCACATCCACATCCACATCCACATCCACATCCACATCCACATCCACATCCACATCCACATCCACATCCACATCCACATCCACATCCACATCCACATCCACATCCACATCCACATCCACATCCACATCCACATCCACATCCACATCCACATCCACATCCACATCCACATCCACATCCACATCCACATCCACATCCACATCCACATCCACATCCACATCCACATCCACATCCACATCCACATCCACATCCACATCCACATCCACATCCACATCCACATCCACATCCACATCCACATCCACATCCACATCCACATCCACATCCACATCCACATCCACATCCACATCCACATCCACATCCACATCCACATCCACATCCACATCCACATCCACATCCACATCCACATCCACATCCACATCCACATCCACATCCACATCCACATCCACATCCACATCCACATCCACATCCACATCCACATCCACATCCACATCCACATCCACATCCACATCCACATCCACATCCACATCCACATCCACATCCACATCCACATCCACATCCACATCCACATCCACATCCACATCCACATCCACATCCACATCCACATCCACATCCACATCCACATCCACATCCACATCCACATCCACATCCACATCCACATCCACATCCACATCCACATCCACATCCACATCCACATCCACATCCACATCCACATCCACATCCACATCCACATCCACATCCACATCCACATCCACATCCACATCCACATCCACATCCACATCCACATCCACATCCACATCCACATCCACATCCACATCCACATCCACATCCACATCCACATCCACATCCACATCCACATCCACATCCACATCCACATCCACATCCACATCCACATCCACATCCACATCCACATCCACATCCACATCCACATCCACATCCACATCCACATCCACATCCACATCCACATCCACATCCACATCCACATCCACACCCACATCCACATCCACATCCACATCCACATCCACATCCACATCCACTTCCACATCCACATCCACATCCACATCCACATCCACATCGACATCCATATTCAAATCCATATCAACATCCACATCCACATATCAACGTCCACATTCACTGCGACATCCACATCCACATCCACACCCACATCCATATCCACATACACATTCACATCCCCATACAATTCACATCCACATCTACAGCCACATAGACATTCACATCCGCATCCACATCCAATTAGTAAATACAGTTTTCTAATTGTATGTTGATGTGGTGTGGAGTGTATTTGTGTGTATGTATGTGATCCCTCATCTAAATTTACTGTTATATTTACATCCACATCAGCAAATTATAAAATTAATGTTGGGGAGTGAGAATAATTGGAAAGAAATTAAAGTTTGTTATTCGAATTGGTGATTTATTAATTTAAATTTAAAGTAACTTTTACTGTGTGGGTGCCACTAAGAAGAATTTTTACTGTGTGGGTGCTTATGAAATGTTTGATTTGGTCAACTAATTTAATTTCGGACAATTTGATTTAATTTAATACTAAGGCACGTGTTTTTTTTCCTTTTTCTCAATTTTATGATCGGCATTGCAAATGATGCGTTCAGCAAAATGGAACAGTGCAGTATCATAATATGAACCTTTGCCATCGAGGAAAATAAAAGCGCATCGGAAATCGTCATCGAAAGCGCTAAAAAAGAAAGTTGTCTTGTACAATGCTTTAAACAATTGTCGAGGAGCATAGGGATGTTGCTGCCGATAATTCCAAAAAAACCCACGGTTTTTTCGGTAATATTCCGGAGATGGCTGTGAATAAAAAGCGTACTGACATGGACGTAACTATGGCATCATTTATCATTTGATGGAGTGAAATTGCAGCACATCAGGGCAAACTTACTCGCTTAATTCTCGTATTCTCATGTTGGGTTTTGTGTTGAGATAGACATAATCATGATATCTGGGGTGGTTCATACCATTTGGTAAAGGACCCACTGGAACTTCTATTAATTCTTTCTTACTAGAAAGTGTATGATGAATCTAAATATTGCGATTGAGGTTTCTCTGTCACTGTGCTTGAGAGGATTTTTAAATTTATTTTTATTTTTTTTAATAGCTGCTGCTCAATATGGCGTCCCTGCTTCAAATTAAACAGATTAACTTGCATCAAAGCAAGAAAGCTTCTTTTTTAACTAAAAAAGTTTATTGCTGTATAGCATCTTCTTCTAAGAATTTGCCGTTAAACCTAGAGCGTGCTTTTAATATTACTAAGCATCTCTAATTCATAAATGCATTTCAGCTGATCTTGAAGCTACGTAGTTTTCATGAATCCTCAAGCTCGGGCTTTGATTTTTAGCATCGCTTTAGCTGTTTTACAACTCTGTTACAACTCCTCCTTCGGAGGAACTTTCTAAGCATTTAGTTAAAAAAAAAAATTAAAAATTTATTCGGAACCATAAGCTCCAGTACAATTTTGACTAATAATAACAAACAATACAATTTTCTCAAAAAATTAAATTAATAAAAGCACAAATAAATTATTTAACTGAAATAATTTTTTTTCAATGATTGTCTGATTTCCACTTCCGTCATGTTAAAGTCGCAAAATATGCAAAGTTCGTTATAAAGTTTCGACATAGAATTCAAAGGCTGGAAGATGAACGTGTAAATGTCACCATTTTGCACTTAGCTACATTCAAATGTAATAAATTGTTCTTACACCAAGAGCTTACCCCGTCTATGTCCATTTGTAATTTAACTGCATCAGATAGACTACGAATAGGAGAAAATATTTTTAGGTCGTCAGCATACCAAATCACATCGGGACATCGGGAAAATTTTATGCATTTTGTGATATCATTTACAAATAATATGAAAATAACTGGACCAAGATGTGAGCCCTGAGGTACTCCAGAATAAACATAAATTGGTTTAGAAAAACGGTTGTTAATTGCTACAGACTGTACCCGCCCAGTGATGTACGGCTAAAGCCATTTGATTAAATTATCATTAATTCCGAAGGATTTTAATTTTTGCAAAACAATAAAGTGATTGATTGAGTCAAACGCCTTACTGAAGTCGGTGTAAATGACATCCAGTTGCTTATCTACAATAAATGACTCTAGTCCAAAAAATATATAATCACACACAATTGACTCAAACAATTTAGGAATGGCTGACAATAACGAAATACCCCTGTAGTTAGAAACATCACTCCTATTACCAGATTTAAATATCGGTACAATATGAGACGATTTCCAGGCAACCGGAAAAACACCTTTTAAAAGTGAATCATTAAATAAAATTGACAAAGGCAGATCCATTTCATTACTAAAACTTTTAAGAAAGTATGAAGGAAAACCATCTGGGCCACATCAATCCTTAAACAAATGGAGGGATTTAACGATATCCTCTGGAGATATGTGAGGTGTGTACAAACAAGAGTTGGTACAACTACCTTCTGCACTAACATATTTGTCATTATCAATATAAGTCCGACTATATATATTTTGAAAAAATGAAGCAAATAAGTCAGCAATATCCCCAGAATTATTACTAGTAACATCATTGAACCGCATAGTTGATGGAAATCCAAAAGTTTTCCTTTTGGAGTCAACGAAATTCCAAAATGATTTAGGATTTGAAGTGATATTATTTTGAGCCTTAATAAAAAAATTTTTTTAAGCAATATAAAGCAAATCGCCAAAATGTTTCGATAAAATTAAAAATGCTAATCTGTCGTCAGCGTTTCCGCATAACTTCCATCTTCGATATAATTTTTTCTTACGATTACGTAGGTTTATTAGATCGTTGTTAAACCACGGAGGATTATTACGATTAACTTTATTATTAGAAACCGGTACAAATCTGTCGAAGCCAATGAATAAAATATCATAGAAAATTTACACGTCGCGGTAAATATCCACCAACGAAAAACACGAATGCCACTCTACTGATTTGAAATAAGAAATCAGACCATCATTATCAGCACGCCTAAAATCATAAAAAACTCTGATACGTTTAAATTGATTTCCATAGATTTGTGGTTGACATCGTTAATGATATACGGAACTGGTGCCAACTTTATCATAAAAAAATTGGCAGAGTTAGCAAAAAACAAGTCCAGAAATTTACCATTATAGTTAGAAACGTTATTTATCTGAACGAGACCAAATAACAAAATGGAATCAATACATATTGATTCAGCCTCCGACTTAACATTGTACGGGATGACACAGTTTACGTCGTCATCTACCAGCCATTCAACCTTTGGCAAGTTGAAGTCGCCAACTATCAGCACGTTGTCAACTAAGTGGAGTTTATAAATTATATTATACAAACAGTTTGTATATGTCGTATAAACTTCAGATAAAGATCTCGGTGGAATGTAAAGGCCAATAATGAAAATATTTTTCTTAAATATATTTAACTTGATGCATAAAAGTTCAATTGTTGGATCGCTGTAACTTGCCACACTTACAATAGATGAATGAAGTGCCATCAATACACCTCCTTCACTTGATCTGACACTAGATAGCGCCGAGCGGTCACACCTGTATACAATATAGTCTGTCGGAAAATACTCAGAACTTATATATTCGGATTTAAATTGGTCTCTACAATCACGTAAACGGGATACATAGAAGCGACGAAAAGCGATAGAACTCAGGGGATTTAGAGGCAATACCGCGAACATTTTGAAAATATATAAAATTGTTTCTTAAATCAATACTATTAGGTGTTGATATGTTTGTGCTTAAGGCACTCGTTGAGGGAGCCGCCGACCTCCCCGAAAATTTCTTCTATTTTGATTGAAGTTGAACTCCTTGATAAGAACTTGTTCTGGCCATAATCTTTATTAATCCGTATACAAGTGGCATCCGAAATTTGAAGATTATTTTTCACAAACTCAGTTAATTCACTGTCAGTAATGATAGGTTTAAGTCTCGGCACAAAAATCCATTTACTTGGTGGAATAGCTTCAATAGATGTGTAGCGACTCACAATAATAGTTGCATTAATTGTTCACCACTACAATTAATTAATTATACGCACCAGACTAAAATGGGAATAATTCAAATCATTTGACTAATCAACACCCAACTCAACTATGCGCCGCATTGCCTCACCGCACAAGTAAACACAGTCATTTTGTCCATACGACAACATCGGCGCAGAGCGCCAACTTAATAAAAACCAAAACAGAAAAACAAAACTCAAATTTCTTACACCTCTACCTCCATTTTGACATTCGCATTTTTCTCTCGTAAAATCAACAACGCGTTTTCTGAAACAGTTTTTGGAAGATAGAAAAAATTAATTAATCATAAATTTGTGTAATTATAATAAAATATAACCCCATGTGTTACGCCAAAAAAAACCTAGTGTAAATTTATTTATAAAATAAAGTGACGTATGCGATTGCATACGGAAAACACAAATTAAATATAGTGTTAAATCATTTTCCACTACCGAACGGCCTTAAGTGAGAATACATTAAAACACTATAACTGGTGATCTTCAACGTCCGTTTTTACGGCATACAAGTAAATATAGAAACGCATAAACATTAATCGGTGTAGAAAAACAGCGAAACACATCCATCGAAATATACGTACGAAAAATCGTAATAAATAAGGAATAATCTCGGAACGACATTTCATTTGGCATATTTTTGTATCATTTAAAACCAAAAAGGGTAACCTGCAAAAAAAAAACGCGAAATTTTATACAATACATTAAAATTGATCGCTTGGTACAACGTACCAAGCACAGGTATGTACAAAATTGCACGGAACAAAATATTTTCAGTGATAAGTGAATAATTTTTATTATTTCTTCTTATGTTTCACGTAAATGCGACCTGATCGTACGAGATATCAAGGTCATAACGTGCATACCACACCATCAAGTACAAACAACACAAAAGGCAACGGGAGCCCAACAAATACAAACATAAAGACGTTAACCATTTTAACGGGAAATTATTTTATTGCGATACAAGCAAACCAAAGGCAACGGGAGCCTACAAAATATTCAACGAGGGAAAAGAACAACAACAAGGAGCAACAACTATAGCGGAGAACAACGCAACAGGAAAATAAGCTGAGTTAAAATATTTTTTTTTCTATATTTTTCAAAATAGTTTTTTTTTTTTATTCATAAATTAAATGTTTTTCGTTAATTTCCACAAATTTAATTAACAACAATTTGCTAAATTTGTTAACTTTTACCATTTATATTTAGCGAAAATATTTTTGTTACTAAATTCCACTATCACTATTGGTTATATTAATTATTGAGTCATATTTGTTTTCTCTTCCTGTAAAATTAATTTTTTTTCTCTTCACCAAACTGTCGGTAGCATTAAAAACACCTCACACATTAATTACACAAAATCCAAATTTCAATTTACCTGGTAATAAGGCTAGTATTGCTTCTAGTTTTGTTTGTTTTTCTATTGCGAATACCTCACATTGAATTATAGATTAGAATTAGTATTAACGGTGTGGCGTACCCACAAAAAAAAAAAAATTTTTTTTTTTTAGTTGGAAAATATTTTCATTCTACAAAATTGCAACATATATTCGCGCGCGGTAACAATTTATTATATATATATACATAAAATTACAACGAGCCCCCCCAATTGAGGAGTCGGAATCTGGACCGCCCAATTCGGGGGTATCTCGTCTCGTTCACACAAGTCGGAAGAAGATAGTATATAAGGTAACCATTCCTCGCCCTTGAATTTAAATAAAATTTCAAATACTATCCTCTCCGCCGAGAAAGTCGAATAACCGGCAACACCAGCTCAAACTGAGGTTGCTGCGGACCGACCCTCGCACTCTATTTACCACATTGGCCATAAATTTTAATCGACTAAATGCGACCCAAGATAGACCCAGCCACCGGGCTACCAGCTGAAGAACAAGAGAACATGAATGTCGACCCGCAAGAGCAAGCCGCAGTTATGCGATTGAAATTACAGCCGTTTTGGGCAGAAAACCCACAAACATGGTTCAATTCAATCGAATTCATGTTTACAATGCAAGGCATAACGGGCGACAGAACCAAAGCTACTCATGTTCTGGCAGCATTGTCACCAGTGGCACTAGAAACAATAAACGATCTACTGGCAAACCCACCAGAAAAGGATTTCTACAACACAATAAAAAGCACACTTTTAAACAGGCTAGCACCATCGCACGAGCGACAACTAGAAATCCTGCTAAGTGGCCAACAGTTAGGCGACAGGCGTCCATCGCACATGCTGCGACAAATTAAGACACTAGCCAACAACAAATTCCCGGAAGACACCATAAGATCATTATGGGTCAGAAACTTACCGGAAGTTATAAAAATCCCAATGGTGGCACAACCCCCAAACGTACCTTTAGACGAAATTGCGCAAATGGCCGACCGCATGTATGAGGCGATGACACCTAATGTATCTGCGTTTATTGCCCCATCGACCTCTACACAAAGGCCGATACAAACCGATATCCGTTATCGACCCCCACTAAACCAAGCAAACAACACGGTCGAAGCTCGCTTATCGCGACTCGAACAGTCTGTGAACGGCGTATTAAACAATCAACGCGGTAGATCAAGGGGTCGATCTAATTCACGGTCTAGCAGCCGTGATCACAGTACTAGCGCTGGTCGGCAGTACGACAAATGCTGGTATCATTTCAGATTCGGCAAACGTGCCAAGAAATGTATACCACCTTGCAATTACAACAAGGCACAGCAAGCGCAACAAATTGACAATTCAAAAAACTTGCAACAATCCTGGTAGAGTCAAATGCTCACGACACCCATTCTCTATCAAAGCGACTATTTGTCTATGACAAACAAAATAATCTCACCCACTTAGTCGATACTGGCGCTGACCTTTCGGTCATTCCAGTCAAATTATTTTCAAAACAAAATTATTTTAACATGAAATCAAACGATCTAGTCTTATCGGCTGCCAATGGTTCCATTATCAATACATACGAGACAAAACTTCTCCAAGTCAATATCGGACTCAAAAGAACCTTCACACATGCATTTATTATTGCTGATGCGAATCGTCCGATCATTGGAGCCGATTTCCTGGCAAAATTTGGCCTACTTGTTGACCTCCAGCGTAAACGGCTGGTTGATTCAGCGACTCAGCTGTCAATCAATGCCGTCATGGTGCAAACCACCACTCCTTCGCCTCTACATTTCACGATCGACAACGGCTACGGTAAATTACTAAAACATTTTCCGTTTTTAACAGCCGAGCCAAACTATAACTTGCCAGTGAAACATAACGTGGTTCATCATATAGTCACTGAAGGCCACCTTCCAGTATCACGACCACGGCGACTAGATCAAGTGCGCCATAAAGCAGCGCTTACAGAATTCCAGCACATGGTGGAATTAGGGATTTGTCGCACATCGTCATCTCCCGTCTCATGTCCGCTTCACATGGTAAAAAAGAAAGATCAAGATTGGAGACCATGTGGGGATTATCGCAGGCTTAATACGGTGTTGTGAAATGCCCATACACACATGTGCCATTACACAATATTCTCTAAAGATAATAAAGTAGAACATTATTAAGGATAGTTTTAAAATTGAATTCTAAGAAAATAATTTAAGTGATAAGAAAAGGGTCGACAAAATTAATTAATAAAGTAAAATCTGTTAACGATAAAAAATAAATAAAAATCATGAAAATACAAATCGATATTTCAAGAACACGTGCATATAGAAAACAAATAAAAATTAAATCAGCGTGTAATGCAATATTTGTAAAACACAAAATCAATTGTAAAATTAATTATTTCGAAATAAAAACGACCCAAAATAAAAACGACCCAAAATAAAAACGACCCAAAATAAAAACGACCCAAATTTTATGACGGGCAAGTAAAATGCCGCATCAATGAAAATTATTAATTAGGTCTTAGAACATTGTTAGTGTAAAGTAGTATGTAAATTTAGTATATAAGAACAGAAAATTTTCATGTAATCATCACTTGTAAACCATACTCATAATGGATCACTTGTAAATCGAAAGTCAAAATAATCACTTGTAAATCGAAAGTCAAAATAATCACTTGTAAATCGAAAGTCAAAATAATCACTTGTAAATCGAAAGTCAAAGTAATCACTCGTAATCAATATCTTGAAACTATCACTCGAAATCAATATCTTACTGTTAATATTTTAAATTTGTAAATTGTAAAATCGAAAGTTAAAGTAATAACTTGCAATCATAACAAGAAAATAATAAAAAAGTAAAATAAAATACAGTCGTCTAAATCGTGTCATTGAAACAAGCAGAAATTCCAGTTATCCGGCATAAATCGGTAAGTATATCCACACACTAACAAAAAAGGCAACACGTGCAATAACCCAGCCTATTTAATTCCTACATGGCAAAGTAGGAAAGTAATTGAAGTAGGGTGAAAACCCAGTAGATTACTAAATAACCGGTTATTGTGTACGCATTTCTCCAAGTAACACTAATCATTCTCCTGACTTAACGAAAATTCACTTAGGACATAGCCCCCACCCGTGGTAAGCGCTAAGTGAATTAACACGACCATCTTCTATTAACTAACCAATAAAACATAGAAAATCGGTAACAAGCTCAAACCAGCTCACCAAACAAGGTTTACAATACAATATATATTACAAGAAGGTTCACAATATTAAGTTTAATATATTTACAAAGTAAACAACGAAAGGGTTTACAATAACGGTCACAACACCTGATCGTTACCCGATACCCCACATTCAAAACTTCTCCATGCATTTACATGGATGCAAAATATTCTCCAAGATTGATCTCGTCAGAGCTTATCACTTAATTCCCGTCGCACCTGAAGACGTTCATAAAACGGCAATCACTACACCATTTGGCCTATTCGAATTCACACGAATGCCATTTGGACTACGCAATGCCGCACAAACGTTTCAGCGATTCATGAACGAAGTCGTTCGTGACCTTGATTTCGTCTTCGTATATATAGACGACATTCTTGTAGCATCTCAATCTGAGGAACAACACAAACTGCACTTGGAACAACTATTCCAAAAGTTAGTGGAGTTTGATGTTCACATAAACACCTCCAAATGCGTATTTGGAGCAGCAACACTTGATTTCCTCAGCCACAAGATCACGCCTGATGGTATTCTCTCATCAGACGAACGAATCAAGGCAATCTCAGACTTCCCAGCTCCGCAAACAATCAAGCACATTCAGCGTTTCATCGGTATGGTCAATTACTACCACCGATTTATACCTAAACTTGCTGAAATTTTGGCCCCTATTCACATTCACTTGGCAGACTTAACTAAATTGCCCAAGACACCCAAGAACTTCTCTTGGCCAGATGAATGCCAACATGCATTCGCAACACTTAAAAATGAATTGGCCAAAATCACACTGCTTAAGCATCCAATGAGCGACTCAAAGCTCAGCATTACAACGGATGCATCAAACACTGCTGTAGGAGCAGTGTTACAACAATACAATAACGAGCATTGGGAACCCCTGGGATTCTTTTCGAAGAAATTATCAGATGTCGAAAAGAAATATTCCGCATTCGACAGGGAATTACTTGCAATTTATCTAGCAGTTAAACAATTTAGATATTCTGTAGAAGGTCGGGACTTCACAATATATACCGACCACAAACCTCTGACTAGAGCTATTCAGTCTAAAACTGAACGTAATCCAAGGCAGGCAAGACACTTGGATTACATTAGTCAATTCACCACGGATATCCAGTATGTGCAAGGCAGTGACAATGTGGTCGCTGACACACTTTCACGAACCACAGACAACGAACAGGCCGCAATCGAGACTCACTTCGATTATCAAAAAATTATTCAATCACAAAAAGCTGACTTAGAACTTCAGAATTTACTTTCTGGTTCCGGACGTCGCACTTGTTCTTCATACAAGCTTGAGCTTTTCAAACTACCTGGCCTCGAGGTTTATTGCGAAATTTCTACGGGAAATAACCGCCCGTACATCGCAGAACCGCTACGTCGAACCATTTTCGACACATTGCACAGCATTTCACATCCTGGGGTCCGTGCAACTCGTAAATTGATCACAGCTCGTTACTTTTGGCCCAGTATAACCAAGGACGTAACCCAGTGGGCGAACTCCTGTTTATCCTGCCAAAAATCTAAAGTTCAACGACATACAATTTCACCTCATGGATAATTCGAAATTCCACCAGGTCGATTCGAACACATCCATATAGACATCGTAGGACCACTTCCTCCATCTAATGGATATCAATACCTTCTCACCTGTGTCGATCGTTTCACTCGTTGGCCCGAAGCATACTGCATGACCAATATGTCATCAGCAACCATTGCCACAACATTCGTTAATAATTACGTATCACGATTCGGAGTTCCTCTTAATATAACCACAGACCAAGGAACGCAATTTGAATCCAAGCTTTTTACCAAGTTAACAAAACTCCTTGGATCACATCGGATACGTACAACGGCTTACAATCCAAAAACCAATGGCATGGTCGAACGCTTCCATCGACAGCTCAAAGCTGCTCTCATGGCCCGGGGAAATACAATTAATTGGAGCTCGCAAATTCCCATCATATTACTTGGAATCCGAGCAACAGTAAAAGAAGATATGAAATGCTCACCAGCCGAAATGGTTTACGGGCAAACAATTAAACTGCCCGGTGAAATTTTCGTTGAGAATCCTTCTTTACCATCACCAAATCAAGACACAGTCGTCGACCAACTGCGACAAACCATGCAAAACCTTGTTCCAACTTCAACTCGTTCGACAAAACAAAATAATATTTTTGTCCCCAAAACACTGGACAATTGCGAATACGTTTTCATTCGAACAGACAAGGTTCGCATGGGTTTATCTCCTCCTTACGAAGGCCCATACAAAGTTATACGTCGCCTTCGCAAACAATTCACGGTTTCAATTAATGGGAAAAATCACAACATTTCAATTGACCGAATCAAACCGGGATACGGCATACTTAACTCACCTGATCATATATCAGGCATACTAAAACACAAAGCCGTGCACTTTGCCGAATAATTACCAAAGTTTTCAAGGAGGGATATTCACTTGCGGGGGAGTCCTGTAGCGACTCACAATAATAATTGCATTAATTGTTCACCACTACAATTAATTAATTATACGCACCAGACTAAAATGGGAATAATTCAAATCATTTGACTAATCAACACCCAACTCAACTATGCGCCGCATTGCCTCACCGCACAAGTAAACACAGTCATTTTGTCCATACGACAACATCGGCGCAGAGCGCCAACTTAATAAAAACCAAAACAGAAAAAAAAAAAAAAATTCTTACGCCTCTACCTCCATTTTGACATTCGCATTTTTCTCTCGTAAAATCAACAACGCGTTTTCTGAAACAGTTTTTGGAAGATAGAAAAAATTAATTAATCATAAATTTGTGTAATTATAATAAAATATAACCCCATGTGTTACGCCAAAAAAAACCTAGTGTAAATTTATTTATAAAATAAAGTGACGTATGCGATTGCATACGGAAAACACAAATTAAATATAGTGTTAAATCATTTTCCACTACCGAACGGCCTTAAGTGAGAATACATTAAAACACTATAGATGTTATATTACTACCGGTACCAATTATGACATCAGGTTTGAACTTTTCGTTTTGGAAAGCCACATTATTATTATGAATCATCGCATGCTTCGATGAAATTACCGGTGAAACATTTTTGCACATGTTTATATTTGAGGTTTTAGTTTTAATTTGATTCATACAATCATTATTAGTCATCATCGTCGGTAATAAATTTGTAGCCCGTTCAGACTGAATCTGAGCTACGGTACCATCATTATCATTAACTTTATTATTAATATTTATATGACTACCGTTGCACCCACCGCTATTCCTTAATTGTTGAATAGATTGAGAAACAGCCACACTTACATTCGTGATGTCATTAGCTTTAATATTACTGGTTTTATTTATAGATATCGCTATTATGACGATTTTTAATATTAAATAATTTTGAACTAATGGAAATTAGATGGAAAGGGTCACCTTTAATACCATACCATAATAGGGGATCGAGCTCGTTTCTTTGCATTTCGCTAAGAGGGAAATTCAATAGGTTGAAAGCAATAATTTACAAGCGACTTCATTATCAAAAGTAATTTCATCTGCTTTCCAAAATTATTTTCCTCCTACCAAACCAAAATCTCGGAACAAACATTTTTGGTGTTCTGAGCTGAAAAAATTTAATAAGATTTCTAGGAAGCCAAAGAATAAGGCCAAAAGAACAAATCTTACGGTTGATTGGTTTAGTTTCTAAGTGGCACAAAAAGACTATAAAAAAACTTTAGGATCCTCTCACAGAACTTCATGGATAAACTTCTGTGAGGAAATTAATAGCCTCTCTGCGGTCGCAAGACTTAATAGAATTTTAAGACTAGATAGCCTACGCTTTCCTGATGGGAGGTTAACCTGTTCTGCCCATTTTTTGCGATAATTTGCTGAAAATCTTCTAGGCGTGCAGTGATTTTGGTATTATCCCGAATTCGTGGAGTAGAAGTACAGTTGTATGTGTTCCTAAAGCTGTCAAGCTTGATTACATTGACCCCAAGGCATTTCGGCCTATTAGTCGGTCGCCTATTTTTCTTAAAGCTTTGGAAAGGGTAATCGAACGATTTTTTAGAGATAGTTGTTTATATATCACTCCACTCAGTAGCATGCTTACAAATTTGGTAGATCATGTGAAACATGTACCTGTTAAAAGGATTGATTGATCACTTTATAATAATGAGCTTCCCTTGGCCACTGTTTCGGATATCGCCGATGCCTTTGAAGGCACCTCTTTTTCTACAATTACTAATTCCAGCATAGGATTTGATATTGAAGAAACTATTGTCATTTGGATCAAATATATGCTTAGATCTCGTATTATTGAGCGTGAGCTCGATGGTTCATCAGTTGCAGTCAACGTTGCTAAGGGTTTTCCCCTTGATGAGGTGTTATCCTTGGTTATTTAAGAGTTACTTTTCAAACTAGAGAATTCTGGCTTACTTCCGCCATCTTCTTTGTGCCAGAAATAAAGTTAAAATTACGTCAGTTCGTGCTCATTACAATATTAAGGGTAATCTGAACGCTGATTCGGTGGGTAAAGCTGGGTTCGTTTTAAATAAATGGATCCTAAAGCAGCGGTTTATTTATCTTTTAGTTTGGGTAACAGAGCAGTCAAGGATTTTATTATAACAGATTTAAAAGAAAAGTGATTTGATGCTTCTAGTTGTTGTATGACAAAATACTTTATTAGTGAGCCAACGTGAGTGTAGGACGGGCTTGCTCTTTTTGTAACTACAAGGCTGACTTATCTTTATGGATAGTTAAGACACTTCGTCTGCCGACGAATGATATTTAAAATATCAGAATCTCACAGCGAATAGCCGACGTGTGGATTACCGGGTTTTTCTGGAACATCAACCGAGAGCAGCTAAATTCTATCAAAATATTTAACGATAGCTTAGACACAAACAAGTGTAATATACGGTGACAGTTTATATTGTTGCAGATGTTTTTTTCAAAGTTACGCAACTAAGTCATAGTGGTCAATGGCATATGATTGTCATGAAACAACACAAATAACCCATCTCGTAGATTCTTTTCGTAGCGTTTTATTTGTGCTCCCGCAAAAGCAACTGGAAATAAAGATTCGAAGTGTCACCCCGATTAGAAGAAAGTTTATTGAACCGAATGAAAACACCACAACTCAATTATACCGTGTAAATGGGTTTTCCCGCAATACAATTTCGATAATAATAATTTCTGATATAAAACTTTCTATCGTCGTAAAATAAAATTTTCCTCGCCCCTCTACTCCCCCCCCCCCCCCCCCCAAAACATTCGGTCAGTACATACATAAATGTTATCCAAGAAATTCTACTTTTACAGCATTTTGACTTTTTTTTTTTTTTTGGTAACGTGAAGAAAATTGAAAAGTTTCATCGAAATTGATAACTGTTTCACATTTTTTTTATGCTGGATTAATTTTTTTTACTATGTATGTAACCAACTATTTTTTCTATCTCCAAAATAATTTTAGTTAACTGTCACAAAAATACATAAAAAAAAAACTGAAACTTTCTCACATCCCGATTAGCAACCAAGATAACAAAATTGGATGGATTATTTATAAAAAAAAAAAAGTTTGGTACACCAATAAAAATAATTGGTATTACTGGCATCATAGTTTGTAGTTTATTTTAAAATTCGAAACATTTTGACTTTTTGCGGTTTTCATACATAGTTATGTAACCTTTTGATTTGTGGCAGATAAAAAGGTCACAAAACTGGTTCACCAAACACGTTCTCAACCAAAAAAAAAAAATTGCTTTTTAATACATTTGAGATTACACATGCAACATAATACTTATGTATATATGAACATTTATTTTGTATTGAAATGTCTTCCATTTATTTATTTTTTTTGTATTTTTTGTAAACTGTCACTATGAAATTTTATTTGTATTTCTCGCAATATTTTAATATTAGATATTTTATATGGGTTGTCGTCACCAAAAGTAGCATGAATATATTATTATTTTTCTCTCCGCGTTTTTGCTATTAGATAAGGCGCGGAACATAAAGAATCGACAAATTTAAAATGAATTCAATAATGATTACGTTTTAAAATGACAGCTATTTTGGTGACAAAAACTTTTGTGTAATGTACGTTAGTAATTTCTATAAAAATATCTAACTACCTAGACTTTGCTATCTTTTAGTCGTAAAACTTGATATTTTTTTGCGGTAGACGTCAAATCTGTAAATTTATGTAGATAGTAAGAAATTTTTAGAGGTTTTTCGGTTGGAATAATATAACAGAAATGGTGTGTGAATTTAAGTCGTAAGTGTCGATTTTATGAAATAGTTGGTTTAGAATTCTGACATGAGTATTGATTTTCTGCAGCAAATTTAGCAAAATAAGTGGAGTGAGTTGTACTTTGGATTAATAAAACCGGCACACAAAAAAAAAAATATTCTGAACCCGAGGTCTGACATGTTAATGCTTATGTATTTCGATAGATATTCCTTTCGAAGTGAAAGGTTTTAATTTAAAGTGTAAATCAAATGTGTACGTACAATAACGAAACCTGTAAAGCCCAATTACTTCAACTCAAGTTTTTCAAACATTAAAGTAATGGAAGTTTCAAAGGATAGCGTAGGTGAGAGTGAAGCGTCCAGTAGGGAAAAGTTTACAGTAGTGTAAATGAAACGGAGGAGAGTGACGAATGGGCGTCTCAGCCGCTCAACCGATCGTCATGAAATGTTTACCATGTACATGTTGCATATCCAGAACCAACCTTACGATATTTTGGAAGGGGCTGGACCCCGGAGTCTAGGGGCTGCGGTACAAATTTTTTCGAAAATTTTAATTTTCTTTAAATTTTTCCACGAAAATGAGTTGATGGGGCTGGTTATATGAAATTACTGACATGTTCGTATCCGAGGGGCCCAGCCCTGGATCAAAAATTAATTTTTACATGTATAGATACAAATATTTGATTATTCCAAAATGACTTCTCAGTCGCTCAACCGATCGCCATGAAATATTTACCATGCAAATGTTGCATGTTCGGGACCAATCTTACGATATTGTGAAAGGGGCTGGACCCCGGGGTCTAGGGGCCATGGTGCAAATTTTTTCAAAAATTTAAATTTTTTTACGAGAATGAGTTTTGGAAAGGGGTTATATGAAATAAGAGACATGTTCGAATTCGGGGGGTCTGCCCCTGGATCAAAAATTCATTTTTACATGTAAAGATACAATTATTTGATTGTTCTGAAATAACGCCTTAACCGCTTTACCGATCGCCATGAAATTTTTACCATGTATATGTTGCATGTTCAGAACCAAGCCAACGATACTTTTAAAGGGGCTGGACCCCGCGGTCTAGGGTCTTTAGTTCAAGTTTTGTCTAAAATTAAATTTTTTTTTTTTAATTTTCACGGGAATGAGTTTAGAAAAGGAGTTATATGAAATCAGTGACATGTTTGAATCCGAAGGGTCCGTCCCTGGATCAAGAATTTATTTTTACATATATAGATACAATTATCTGATTGTTCCGAAATGGCGTCTCAGCTGCTCAACCGATTGCCATGAAATTATTACCATATTGAGTTGCCAATCTTAAGCGTTATTTTTAAAGGGGCTGGACCCCGTAGTCTAAGGGCTGCGGTACAATTTTTTCCTAGAATTAGATTTTTTTTTTATTTTTTATTTTTTTTGAGTTTATGAAGTGGGTTATATGAAATTAATGTTATTTTCGAATGCGAGGGACTACCTAAGCATCAACAGGGTATAAGGGCTGCAGTACAAATTGCTTCTACAATTTAAATGTTTTTTAAATTTCTTTCGGTAATGACTTTAGGAAGTAGGTTATATGAAACTAATGAAATATGTATTTGAATATGAGGGGTCCATCCCATGAATAAGAATTCATTTTTACGACTTTATGTAAGAGAAACAATTTTAGACAAACTTACGGTGATTTGGCGTTCCACAAGAAATTCCGAATATTTTTAGAAGTTTATTGTACTATTTTGCTATTTGGTTATTATTGTATGTTGAATTGGAACTGCAGTAAAACACAAAAATATTTCAATCCTTAACTTCTTTCCCCTTAGAATGAGAAAACATTTAGGTTTCTAATGTTGAATGATTGCTGCACATTTAAATTTAGACACCAAAAAGGATATCTAGCGTGCGATTTTTATACACAAATCATACCTCTACTATAATGGATTTAATTATGCAAATTAATTTTATTAATTTAAATTTAAGACAATCTTTCATCACTTTAACTGAACACAAATCTCTGAACACTTATATTATCCATACTAATAATCCATTTTTACTGGTTTGACATGTACTGTTTAGTGATATCCTATTTATCATATCCTGTTTTGAAATGTACCATAGTCAGCGAGTTTATACTGGTTCACTGATTCCACCAGTATATATAAACTTGAAATATGTCGGTACACCGCTTTATTTATCGTTTTTTTTATATTAAATTCCACACTTAAATTGAAATACTAATTTACACTAATCTAACAATTAATTTATTCTTTTTCTGTGTTAAATTTTTAGGTTTCACAAATATAAATTTTTTTGTACATCAAAATGGCTTTTTATTTTTGTTTTCACCACCACACGAACTCGTTATTAATTTTGTTGTTCTTCTATATGTATCGACAACCCGACGGTGTAGTTGTTCTTTCTTGAGTATATCTCCAAAAATTCGAAACACTTAATGTGTCTATATTTAGACCGTATTATTGCGCGTGAGATTTTTGACAGTCGTTTTTTTACATCCAGTGATGCCAACATAATATTTGTAGGTGCGTTCATGTAAATGAATGTAGGTGTGTTCATGAAATGGATTTGAATATGAATGTGCGAATTGTGGCGAAGAACGAGTGATGAATATTTATGTGAATGATTGGATTTAATTGTATGATTGAATATTTGAATTGAATTGTGAGTGAGTCGCCACAAGTTCTAATTTCCACATAACTTCAGAAATAATTAGCATTCTATTTTAATCTACTATTGCAACCGGCGGCTTTTAATGAAAATAGTAATTTCATACTAAACGCCAATAGTTTATTACTTTATTTAGTTTATTACTTAAATAATCAATGATTGTTTCATAAAATCAATTCTAGGGAAGGTACTAAAAAATATTGTACGTGTAAACTGATTTACTTTGAAAAGTACTAGCGTTTTATATTTGAAAATAGCATCTTCTACAAGAAACATCCTTGGATTCAAACTATTGTACGTGTAAAATTGCCTTAGTTTGAAAAAACTTCTTTTGTTTTTCGAAATGTCATTTTCAACCACAGTTCGCGGTAAAACGTATCGAAGTGGACGTAGTTTTAATCGTTTTGAATAAATTAATATTAATTTGTGTTTCGGATGCCGTTGTTCTCGATTAGTTAGCTATATTGCAATAAAATAATTGTTGGTGATTATTTTCCAGGTATTAAATATTAATTCAAGGGAATATACATTCTTATTAGATTTAAGTTTTCAGTTTATAAACGTGTTAATCTTTGATTACTTTTTGATTGTAGATAACATTTGATTTTGCTTAAAAAAAAATCCGTAAAGACATTTTCAAACACAGTTCGCATTGAAACGTATCGAAGGGAACATTAAAATCGTTTTGATAAATTAATACTAATTTCTGTTTTGAATGCCCGTCATTCTTGATTAATTAACTACACGTTTCATTTTTGCTTAAAAATGCCACCGAAAAAAAGATCAATTGGGCAGGTAACTGCAAAGTCGAAGAAGATTAGAGCCGCAAGGGTGGCTGAATCAAGCGAACAGCATGAAGCACGACTTGAAAATGATCGAAGCAGTACGTCTTCCTCTAGAGCTAATAAAACAACTGAACAGTGTGAAACACGACTTGCAAACGTTCGAAGCAGGATGTCTTCTTCAAGAGCTGATGAAACAACTGAACAGCGTGAAACACGACTTGAAAATGTTCGAAGCAGGATGTCTTCTTCTAGAGCTACTGAAACCATTGAACATCGTGAGGCCCGGCTGGAAATCTATCGGTTACGATATGGACGATTAATAGAACCTTTTAGAGGTGATTTAAAGTTAGCAGCATTCAATTACGAGAAAGACTATGATTACAATGTTTCAATTGGGCAAATGGAAAACATTTGTTTGTATTGTCATGCTTTAAAGTTTCACAATGAATCGCCTGGAATGTGTTGTTCAAATGGAAAAGTGAATTTGACTCCTCTGGATGATCCACCTGAACCTCTTCTAGCTTACGTCTCCGGAACTACTGAGTTATCTAAACATTTTCTACAAAATATTCGAAAATACAACTCATGCTTTCAAATGACATCTTTTGGAGTAACCCAAATTGTTAAGGATGGAGGTTTTATGCCCACGTTTAAAGTACAAGGACAAATTTATCATAAAATTGGATCACTTCTTCCTCTCTCTAACAACGACTCCAAGTTTTTACAAATTTACTTCATGGGCAACGAGGAGGCGGAGACTTATCAACGTTGTGCTATTAGTCCCGGAACAAAACGTGAAATAATATCAAGTTTACAGATTTTATTCCATTAACGCAATCATCTGGTAAATTTATTCAAAACAGCATTGGAGCAAATGCCATCAGATGACCACAGAGTAGTTATTCGAGCAGACAAAACACCATCTGATCAATATGAAAGACGATTCAATGCTCCAACAATCAACGAAGTTGCTATTGTTATGGTCGGAACGGATTTCAACCGACGTGATATTTTATCCATAGACAAAATGAAAGCCTACAGCGTGTTACTGAAACACACAGATCGTATGATGCTCTTCAGTATCCAATACTGTTTTGGCAAGGAGAAGATTACTATCATTTCAACGTGATGCAAACTAACCCAACAACAAGTGCTGCGATGACGAAAAGGGTTTCCTGCATGAATTTTTATGCGTATCGTATTATGATTAGAGCACAACAATCAAACCACATCCTGAAGTGCCGTCAACTTTTTCACCAATTCATTGTTGATATGTATACTAAAATCGAAAGTGAACGAACTTCTTTTCATTCGCTTAAATCAGAAAAAAGTTCGTTCCGAGGAATATATTCACTTGCGCGATGCAATTGCGAATGATGGAAACGTTGCTTACATTGGGAAATTGGTCATATTACCAGCTACGTATACGGGAAGTCAAAGGCACATGCACGAATACCCTCAGGATGTCATGACGTATGTCCAAAGATTTATAACGTTTACGTGTAATCCAACATGGACTGAGATTATAGATTTACTTCTAATCGGCATGATCTGACAGCTAGAGTTTTCAAACAAAAACTCATAAATCTCATGAACCTCATACTCATGCTGGATGTATTCTATAGAATGGCAGAAAAGAGGCCTACCACATGCTCACATTTTGATTTGGTTAAAGGACAAGATTACTCTGACTCAAATTGATAGTGCTATATCAGCTGAATTACCCAATCCCCAAGAAGATCCGATACTTTTTGAAATCGTTAGCAAAAACATGATACATGGGCCATGTGTAGCCGTGAATCCCAATTCACTTTCCATGAAAGACGGAAAGTGTTCGAAAAAGTATCCCCGAAAGATGTATCAGGAAACACAAACTGGTGACGACGGATATCCACAATACCGGAGACGAAAACCCGGTGACGGAGGACACACAGTCACTATCAAAGTAAACAATGTGCATCATGAGGTAGATAATAGCTGGATTGTTCCTTACACTCCATTACTGTCGAAAATATTTAAAGCCCATATTAACGTTGAGTACTGCAACTCGGTTAAGTCAATTAAATATATATGTAAATACGTCAACAAAGGCAGTGATATGGCAATTTCGAATACAAATTCACCATTCGATGAAGTCACGCAATTTCAAATAGGACGTTACATCAGCAGTAATGAAGCTGTCTGGCGAATTATGAGTTTTAATATTCACGAGCGTTATCCAACAGTTGTACATCTTAGTGTACATTTAGAAAATGGACAACGAGTTTACTTTACGGAAGAAAATCTGTTACAGAGAGCCGCGCAACCAACGAATATGACATTAACAGCCTTTTTTCAATTGTGCAGAACAGATTCATTAGTAAAAACATTGCTGTATCATGAAGTTCCAAAATATTATACATGGAACACGTCGAAGAAGCAGTTTTTCAAAAGAAAGCAAGGCACAATTATTCGGGAGTACCCTGGAATACGTGGTTTTGGTGCCTTGGGTCGAGTTTATAATGTTCATTCTAACAATACGGAGTGTTATTTTCTGAGAATGCTGCTCTTCATGAAGTAAAACGACCAACGTCTTTTCAAGCATTGAGAACTGTAAATGGCGAAGTATGTCAAACCTACAGAGAGGCATGTCTTAAACTGGGCTTACTTGAAAATGATTAACACTGGGATAGAATACTAACCGAAGCATGTCTTATGTGTCGTCCAGCACAAATACGCAAGCTCTTTGCAATCATATTAACAACATGCACACCTTCCGATCCTAAAGGTCTTTGGGAAAAGCACAAAGAAAGCCTTAGTGAAGATATACTTTGGCAAGCACGTAGAACAAATCCCGATATGGGGATTTTAATGAGGCACTTATATTACTCGAGGATGCATGCTTATACATTAATAACAAAGTCATTTCCCAACTTAGGTTGCCAGCAGCGACACGCCATGGAAACATTGTTCTTGATAGAGATCTATTACGAGGACAAAATTACGACGTTGGTCCGTTACGAGTTTTCGCTGAGACTCAAAAAAGTCTCTTAGTGGATGATCAAAGACAGGCATACACTAAAGTAATGCAATACATAGCAAACGGTAACGGAGGAATTATTTTTCTTGATGCACCCGGAGGCACTGGAAAAACATTTCTTCTTAATTTGATACTTGCTGAAGTAAGACAGCAGAAAACAATCGGCCTCGCTGTTGCATCATCTGGAATTGCATCCATTTTACTCGATGGAGGACGCACAGCACATTAAACGTTTAAACTACCATTGAATTTGAATCAAGCGGATAATTTTTCTTGCAATATAATACGAAATTCGAGAATTGCCACGTTATTAAAAACATGTAGAACCATTATTTGGGATGAATGTACCATGGCGCACAAAAAAGCATTTGAAGTGGTTCATCGTACTTTGCGCGATTTGCGACAAAATAACCGACCAATGGGAGGAGCTCTAACACTACTAGCAGGTGATTTTCGTCAAACTTTGCCAGTCATTCCACGATCAACACCCGCTGATGAACTTAATGCCTGCCTGAAGGCGTGTCATCTTTGGAAACACGTTACGAAAATCACACTATCTACAAACATGCGTGTGAATTTACATCACGATGGTACAGCTAAAACATTTGCCAGGCAGCTTTTGGACATGGGTAACGGGAAATTGCCAAATGACCCTGTAACATGTGAGATATCGTTCCCGCCTAATTTTTGTCAAATGCTGCCATCAATATAGGACGTGGTAATGAAAGTATTCGCAAATCTGCCAAATAACTTCAAAAATCATGATTGGCTGTGCGAACGTGCACTCCTAGCTCCCAAAAATGACGGCGTTAATAAAATATCTTTATATTTGTTATTCACTTTGATCTGGTTGAAGGTGTGTAAAAATGGAGTATAATTATTTGGCAATTGGTAACAAATACCAAACGAAAATTAATTAACTATCCTCACAAACAGGATGTCCAATAATATCATTACAAAAGCTCGCCTGGATGCATTGACGGAGGCACTCGTTACTGAATACAGCTACTTATAATTTTCTTTTCATATATGATTGCAACTACAGCGATGTAAAGAGAGAATTCTTGCATAACACTCAAGGTATTTGAATTATATACCTCCCGTGCAACGCCGGGTAACTCAGCTAGTTACATTTATAGAAGAGGAAGTTTCAATACTTTCCACTCAGAATCACATCTCAGTGGTAGTTCCGGGAACAAAATGATTTAAAACCTAATATTATATTTACAAACTTGACGAGTGGAGACTATTCATTGACTCCTTAAAATTTAGCTTAAAAGCGGTACTACTATAAAATGGAAATAAATGTGCTACTGTCCCAATAGTCCACTCAATCTCTATGGAAGATAATAATGGAGATCTAGGATATATTTTCCAAAAAATCAAGTGCTCGGAGCATAATTGGCAAGTTTGTGGGGATTTACAAATTATAACAAAAATGCTAGGGCAGCAGGCTTGTTTTGTGAAGTTCCTTTGTTTTAAATGTCTTTGGAATAGTAGAGACCGAGAGAATCATTACGTTAAAAAACAGTGACCACTAAGAGACTGCCTTCAGTCAAAGAAAACCTAATGTAATGGAACAACCTTAATTATGTAGATCCCTCAAAAATTCTCTTGCCTCCACTATACATAAAACTTGGGCTAATGAAGCAATATGTGAAGGCATTAGATGAAAAATGTCAATGTTTCCAATACATAGCACAACAATTTTCAAAGCTGACACAGGTTAAAATTAAAGAAGGTATTTTTAACGGACCTCAAATACGAAAACTATTTCAAACACAAAAATTTCATTAAAACCATGCAAAAAAAAATGAGAAAACTGCCTGGCTCAATTTTAGAGAAATTTGTGAAAACTTCTTTGGAAACACCAGAAATGAGCATTACAAAGACATTGTTACAAATTTGATAGAAAATTACAGGCAATGGGGATAACTTATGAACTTAAAGCTAGATTTTTTGGATTCCCGTCTTGATTACTTTCCCGACAATTTAGACCACTATAGTGAAGAGCAAGTGAAGCGCTTCCACCAGGATGTAAGGGAAATGGAAAGGAGATATCAGGGAAGGTGGGATGTTAACATGTTAGCGGAGTATTGTTGAATGCTCAAAAGAGATGAAGAAACTAATATGAGAAAAACACGTAAAAATCCCTTTCTTAGGTCATTCGAGGACAAGAGAGTACGTTATAAACGCAAGAAATGACATCAAAAACTTTACTTGAACGCTCGTGATAGATCAGTGAACAAAAAGTTGATGAAAAGCAACAAACTGTAACTCAATCTTGAGCAGACAAACTCAAACTGCAGCAAGATCAGGGGAACTCGTTTCAGCTAATCTTTCTTAGTTAAGTTTCACTTTCCTATTGCCAGTAACATTGTTTCAGTCACACAAGCCCTATACTCTCTGAATTTCAGTTTGCTTGTCATAGTACAAGTGTGAGCTTTGTGTCTCGCCTTTAGTAACAGTTTGATTGTCTGTGTTTCAGTGAAAGTTGTGCGTCTGGGTTCTAGTAGAGGTTTCTTTGCATGACTTTCTAACAACGATTTAGTCAGGAAAACTAGTGGATGATGGAGCAAAACGGACATGGAATTCGTATTCAGCGCACCATAATACATATGAATTGACATCAGACCTCGGGTTCAGAATTTTTTTTTTTTTTTTGTGTGTGCCGGTATTATTAATGCTACAGTATTCTTTATTATATCGCGAATGAGCTACATTGCTGGTATAGCTGTATAAAAGTTTCATAAATTTTTAATTTAGAAAATTTAGGAATTTGGACGGAAATGAAGTCAGTGAAGTTAGCCCGAAATCAGAGTCCGAAATTGTTCGTTTCTTGACTAAAATCTGGATACACAAATAAACATTTTGCTTTCTGTACAGACAGCTTATCTGTGCGGAATTCGCTGGATAATCCCTTGACTGTGTCAAAATATGTTATGGACTGTAAAAACTTTATACGTCTCCTCTGTTCAGGTAATAGAGTGACGATCATATATCCTTTTGGTAGTATGGCCTAACTGGATGCATGGGCCACTAATTAAGTAGCTTTATCTCTAGTACTAGCACCATAAAATTCAAAACTTCACTATACATAACACATACATGAATGAAACTATCTAAGAGAAATTAAAAAAAAAGAATTTTATCCCCATGATATAAAAATGAAGTACTCATGGCATATTTGTACTGCTACCACTGAGCATACCTAAATATTCCCTAAAAATAAAATCGATTTTCCTCGATTTAAATTTCGAGCTCAACGAAGCAACGATGAATATAAAAATTTGATTTTACAAAAAAAAAATGTTTGACGGAATGCTAAACTGAATTTTCGATCCAATAATAAGGATCAAACTTGAATTAAACCGATTTCTAAACGTAAGTTTAAATTTGGCCGAATGTGAATGACCGATTTGGACTTAGTCCAACATTTATTTATGTACGATGGAAATGGGATTGTAAAATAATAGTTGGCTAATATTCTGGAATATGGCAAATAGGGTGGAATTTTGCTTTTTATAACCGTTTATCATGAACTTCAATATGTAGATGAATGTATCTACGATGGAAATGGGATTCTAAAATTATGTTAAGACAAACCTCTGGAAATGCTCGATTAGAATGAATGGTACTTAGGTAGTTCAACTGATTATAATGAAATTCGACGAGTGTTCCGACAAATGGGAAAACAAATACCAAAAGTACAAAATTCAAATTATTTTAAGAATCCAGGAGCAACAAGCCAATTTGGACAAAATCCAGATACGACAGAATCCAAATATGAAAAGTCCACATGGGACGAAATCCAAGACATATTTTTTATTAGTTTCACACATCATAAAAAATTTGCTTCTTGTGATTTCCATATTTATGATGCGTTTACCGCGAAAATGGTCGGTGAGAAAGTTTTTCTATATGAAAGGATCTTGACGTGATTTTTTTCCTTCTCAAGGAACATAAATCGGAAATGTGTATTTCCCACTGAAAATACTCTTCACAGAACGAGAATTGACCCGCTGGAGAGTTAGTAGCAGAGATGTGTGAGCGAGAGAAAAACTGTGCGAAAGAGACGGAAGATATGTGAGTAAAACAAAATGCTTTAGAAAGTTGTAAATTTTTTTAGAAATTTCAGAATGTTCCAGAATTTTCTAGCAAGTTCCAAGTGTTCTGGAATGTTCCATGATTTTTTAGAATGTTTTGGAACTTAACAAAATTGACTGTAATGTTTCAGAATGTTTTAGAATTCTCTCGAAAATTTCAGAAGGTTCTAGAATGTTCTAAAGGAATCTCAGAATTTTGTCTAGAGAGTTTCAAAATATTCAAAAATTGTAAAGAAAGTTCCACTCCACGTGTACTGAAATGTTCTAGGATTTTTTAGAATGTTTTGAAACTTCCATAATTTTTAGGAATATCCTCAAATTTTCTAGAATACCATATTCCAGAATTTTTAGAATTTTCTAGAAATTGCAGAATCGTCAAGAATTTTCAAGAATTTCCAAAATGTCTGGAATTTTCCAGGACGTTACAGAATTTCCTGGGATTTTTTTCAATATTTCAGAATATTCTGTACTGTTTTAGAATTTTATAGAAAGCTTTAGAATAAATTAGAATTTTCTAGAGAATTTCAGGTGTATTTGAATGTTTAAGGATTTTTTAAAAAGTTTCGGAATGTTTCAGAATTTTCAAGAATAATTCTCAAATTTTTTAGAATACTTTTGAATTTCTACCACTTACCAGTGGTACATTCCAACCAAATTCTTTCCTGGGACTCCAGGTGTTCCAGAATTCTCTAGATCGTTCAGAATTTTCCAGAATTTTCCAAAATTTCCAAAACTTTTGAGAATGTTCCAAGACGTTTCAGAATTTCTTAGAATTTCCTGGAAAATTTCATAATATTTCAAAATATTCTTAAAGGTTCCAGAATTTACTAAAAAATATCGTAATCTTCCAGAATTTTCAAGAACGTTTCAGATACACTGGAATAATCCAGAATTTTTTTTATAATGTTTCGGAATGTTCCAGAATTATCAAGAATATTCTCAAATTCTCTATAATGTTCTAGAATTTTTAACAATTTTCTGAAATTTCTAGATGTTTCAGAATTACTTCGGTCTAAAAAAGCAAAGTATTTAAATTCTGTTAAAAATGATCAAAAATTTGGTTGGTCCAAAACCACTTTTCTCGACGTTTTGAAAGTCCCTGAGTCTCAAAACTATGACTGTACCCATCGTATCTCGAGAACGGCTTGTTTGATTTAGAATTTTTTTCGCCATTCTCTTTCTATCGTCAAGGCGGAGATTTGGAAAGCTTTTGGAAACTGTACGTCAAGAGGGAGAGGTACTTGGCATACGAATTGACCCAAAACACCTGGTTATATATGGTAAAAATATTTACGAATTTTTATATATGCTGGGGTCTATTTGCTGTTTGAGTTGAAGTTGAGTTGGAGTTGAGTTGAGGTTGAATATAAAATTATTTACGAATATTTTTATATATGCTGGTGTGATTATTGAATTAAGCATTGAATTGTGGTTGATTTGATGGTTAAATTACGGGTCAATTTGCGGGTTGAGTTGAAGTTGAGTTGGAGTTGAGTTGTTGAACAATTTTTTATATTAGTTTGCGGTTGAGTTGAGGGTAGGGTCGGGTTTCGTTTACGACTTGAATTAGGGTTGAGTTGCGGTTTAGTTGAGGTTGAATTAGGGTTTAGTGAGCAGTTGAGCAATCTATATACAGAGAAATATCGGTACAACGGAAATCGGCGTTGATTTTCGATGATGGTATGATGGTATGATGTTATGATAGTACAATGGTATGATGGTTTATATATAAGAATTTTGTGATGGTGAAGTTAATGGTATGATGGTATGATAGTGATGGTATGATGGTATGATGTATGAGTTGAGCAGAGGGTTGAGATTTGATTTGAGCTAAGTTGAGTTGAAGTTAAGTGAGTTGTTTGGTTGTGAAATTATTTAAGAGTTGATTTGGAGTAAGGTTTAGTGTTGATTTGAAAGATTATTTGGGGTTGATTGGATAATTGATTAGAGTGCGTTTAGAATTATTTCATTTGGAATTAATTTGGGAGTTGAAATAATCAAGACCGAAGTTCTGACCATCTCATGAGGTTTCAGCCTTTTACATTTTTCTTGAAAGTTTTAGAATATTCCAGAATTTTCTAGATGATTTTTTTTAATAAATTTTCTAGAACGTTCTAGGACGTTTCAGAACCTAGGATTTTCTAGAAAATTTCAAAATATTTCAAATTTTTCTAGAAAGTTCTAGGTGTACTGGAATGTTTTCATGGTTCTTCAGAATGTTTCGGAACGTTCCAGAACTTTCATGGATATTCTCAAATTTTCTAGGATTTTCCAGAATTGTCTACAGAATTTCAGGTGTTCCAGAATTTTTTAGAAAGTTTTAGAATGATCTAAAAGGTTCCAGAACTTCTATTTGGAAAGGGAGTTAATGTATTTAAAAAAATGGACAAGACACGCGGACACTGTTGCGAGAACAAATTTAAGGGCGGAACTCCAGGCATGTGTTTCATAAGTGACAAAGTAAATTTTCATTATTGCAAGTACCGCCACCAGAACTATTCGCTTGTATAAACGCTTATAACCATAACCAATTGATGTATGTGTTCAAGACTTCTTTGGAACAGATGGTATCCGACAAATAAAAGTTCGTCATTCGGGCCAACAAAAGGCCAGCAGCGAGCAAGAACGAATGTTTAATGGGCCCTAAGTCAACGAAATCGCTATGGTAATCGTCGACAACTATAGTATTGGCTGCTACTATATTTGGGCAATGCAAAGATGGTTACAACTTCGACATCCAAAAAGTCAAACCAAATACTTGTGTCGAAACCAACAATAAAGTAACATCGATGCGATTCAATGCTCACCAAATCATGGTTAGAGTTGGTGCATACAATCACATTTCGAATTGTCGAGGCAGAACAGTGCAATAGTGCAAAAATAAAATACGGGAACTGTTTGCGATTATATTAAAAAATGTAATCCATATCCGAATCATCTATGGCTGAAAAATCGGGAAAGTATGAGCGACTATATTTTGGCTGAAGTACGCGATGATAAAACCCGGATTTGGAAATCCATTTCGATATTGCTGGAAAATAAATGTTTATCTATACCAACCAAACGCAAATACTACCGCGAGTCTAGATACCACAACGAATTAGATTCGCAATGGACGCCACGAACAGTGAACTATTAACGGAAGAAAGTTACAATGTGGACGAGTTGCGATGCTACATCCAACATAATAAACCCTTGCTAATTCAAAGCCAAAAAGAGGCCTACAACATAATAATACATTACGTCAAAAAATAACAAGTTGCGTAATATTTCTGAATGCACCGGAAAAACCTTTTTAATCAACTTCAGCAAATAGGAGAAGGGACGAACCTAGTAGACGAAAATTCTGGCCATATAGTATTAACGAATAAGTTGGATAGCATAGTTATTCGAATTATTAAATTTATGACAAACAACAAAGCACATGGCCAAACATTTCGATATTATGGCATCTACTTGAAGGTATCGCTTGAAGGTAAAACCAATAAAATGGTTTTTGCAGTATTGTATCAGTCATTTCAGCGGACAATATCAATTCAAACATATCAAATTTGCGAACTAAATTACTTCAACAGCACAAAGCTTTTTTGTTTCAGAGTCTGAAGATTTGTTGGTAAAACTTATAAAACGATAATTTCGAGTTTTTTACAACTTATAAAAACATCCAGGCACTTTGTAGAGGCACCAGATAAACTCAAACACGACATAAGATTACCTGGCTTTAACAAAAAAAACTTTTAGCTACATACTATGGCTAAATATTTAGATTAGGACCTCCTGAATACAAAAATTATGTTGCAAGACAAATTTGGCGGTCATTTAGCCTTACCACCAAAAACAATGTATTGCAGTCTGGATTTAGAATACTCTCAAATCCTTATTCAAGCTTAGACTAGGCGTTCTATATAAAAATAATACTAAACTAAAAAATTGTATGAAAGTCTGGATTTATGCAATTTGATATGGAAAATTTCATTCATCCAAAACGATTTGACATCAATATTCTCAAATCCTTTGTTTACATTTGAATAAAATCTAGGACTCCCATACATCTTTCTTCTCTGGCATGGTTAAATGTTGACAGCAGAAATTGGCTTTCAGTTTTATTTTGACATTCCTCTTCTCACCTAGGTAAGATATAGATAGTAATAGGGTGACCAGACACCTTGTCCTGGTTTATCTGGACATGTTGAACCAGAAAAATAATAATTTCAACTAAATTTTATTCGAATGCCTGCCCAAGTGACTGCCCAAAAAAATTCTTCAAGATGTGATTTAATTTATGTATTATATAATAAAATAGGAACTATTTATATAGAATCGGCTTAACATCTCCAAAATAAAATATCAGTAAAATATATCCACAAATGTGTGTGTTCCATTCAGGGCTGGAGACCAAAAAAATTATCAGGGTTGTCTGTGTGTGGAAAAACCAAAATTGGCAAATATAATTTTTGATTTAAGGTATCGATCAAAATACCATTAGTACGAGTAGTGTTTCTAAATATTTCTTGCCGTTGGGCCACATTTTATTTTAAAAATTCTGATCCCAGTCCTACCTTATGGAACAAAAAAAAATTTTCAGACAATGAAATAAAAGGTTGTAGTATAATAGGAATTATTTAGAAAATTTACAAAATATTGCGGATAATAAATTTTACTTAAATCCATCAACAAATGTGCTTGTTCCATCCATTTAATGCTGGAGACTGAGAAGAGAGCTTGAATTTGCTAAGTATATACAAATAAAATTGACGAATATCATTTTTGATATAAAGTTTTAACCCAAAACTATCCTGAATTTGAGCCATGGTTTAATTAAGAAACCCGAATTTTCCAGAGCCTGAATTAATAAATTTTACATTAGGAACTATTTACATAACATCGACCGAACATCTAAAATCCATCCACAAACCACTTAATTCCATTTAAAGCTGGAGTTGTCTACGTAAAAAAAAGAAAAATTGGCGAAGCAATGTCTCTGATAAATAGCATAAAATCCATTGTCAAACCTGTTCCATTTAGTGCTGGAACCTGGAAATGAAGTAAAGACCTGGAGTATTTGTTGGCAAATCTAATTTTCCCAAATTTTTGTTTTTTTTTTGTATAATCAGTGTCTTGCAATATTTGTGGAATTGTGGAATTGTTTTATCTACGTGACGGCTATTGCCAGAGCGTGAAATAACGGGAGCGGTTCCCAATGTTATTTGTATCCCACCATGAAGTTTTGTCTTATGTGCATCTTCAATTATTCTATTGCTGATAGTGCTTTCGGTAGGATAATGGGCAGCTTTGGACTCATTGGTAGTTGTGATTTTTCCAAACGTCCATGTAATTGTAATATCCCATTCTTGCTGGTGACTGGATTTAAAGCCGATAGCTTGAAGTACCGATATTTTTCAATCCTAATTATCTGGGCTTCTGGGAGCTTCAGTTCTGGTACTGTTACTTCCTTCGACTGCCGTTGTTTATAAACATGAAGGTTTATGAACCTTTGTCAGTAGACAAATATACGCTTCAACTTGAATGCTTGAAAAAATGATATCTTTCGGGCTATCCTACTCGTCGTTTTCGGATTGTATCACATTGGTGAACCACATAACCACATTAAGTCTTCTGGCGTGATGGTAGAAGTTGTTGATCCTCTTGTTGCTAAATCAGCTGGGTTTATATCTGTTCGTAAATTATCGATTGGCTACAAAAGTTTCTAGCTTTGTGATGTCAGCTCTTATCCAGCCCAAAACTATGATGGAGTCTGTCCGAGCAAACATCTCTATATCTTGGTAGTTCATGGTGTTATTGACATTTACTAGAAGTCTGGATAACAGATGCGCTGCATTTAGTTCCAGCCTTGGGGCTGCCAGTTTTCTTTTGATTGGAGCCACTCTGGTTTTTGCTACTGACAAGCTTGTTGTAATTTGCTCGAATGCGTTCGTGGATCTTAAATAAACCACTGCTGCATAGGCTTGTTGCGAAGCAGCTGCAAATTCGAGTAACTCCAATTTTTGCGTTGACGTTGTTTTAACCCATCTTGGTTTTTTTTCAGCCTAATTCTCCTAATTCGGTGTTATATTTTTTCCATTTTTGTTCTATAGCTTCTGGAAGCTTATCATCTCACTGTATATCAGCTCTCCCAGTCTCTTGCACTAAAAACTTTGCTGCTATCGTTATTGGTGATAGCCAGCCAACCGGATCAAATAGTTTTGAGGAGTCGGACAATAACAAAGGTTCGGTTGGTTCCTCCTTTGAAAGATTCATTCTGGTCATGTCGAATTCAAACGCGTTATATTCAGGATTATAGAGAATTTCAAGGGTTTTTATTATGTGGATGATTTTTAAATTAATCATTCCTTTTGCTCGTAGGTGCTCCGCCCACTTGTGCAATATAAATCCTGCGCTCTGTGTAAGATCATCCACGCAAAAATCTCTTTGCATGATCTTTGCTCCTGTTAGATAGTTATTCTTTTCATCAGCTGACAATTGCATTAATGTTCTTACAGCGAGAAACGTCGTTGCTGTTGTTTCATAGGTGACTGTATTCAGTTTGTATTCATTTACGCATCTACTGTTAATACGAATTTATTTGTTTACCACCTCAATATGATATCAATTAGGTCACTTTGAATTTTGGGCCCGTTCATCATTATGTCTTTCAGGGATAGTCCCGATGAGGTTTTGCTGGATTCATCGAATACTACTCTCAGTTTCGAGGTGGTACTTTCGTGGTTGATCACTCCATAATGTGGTATATAGTATGACGGACTATTACCTTGCTCATTTCTCTTCCATAAATTCGCGATAAAGTGCTACTGCCTTCTTTCTGGATTCTCCTAGTAAAGACGGTTGACTTATCTTTGTCTCGCCTTAAGAAGGATTGCTGCCTTTGTGGTAATAAATGACGCATGAGAATCTGGATCAATTAATGCTATGACGAGCATGCGTTTTCTGTCGCTTGTTGTTAATGTGATCATAGCTGTGTGTATTATCACAGGACCTGATTGTGCTGTCACATAACTTTTAGATACCTGTTGATTGTCTGCTTTGCAACCGATGTGCTGTCCTGTTTTATGCCTTCCATTACATATGGTACATTGGTTCCTTTGCTTACATACACTTGTTTCATGTTCCGCTCCAAAACAATTTCTGCATAACTTATTTAACATTGCTATACCTGCGACGTCTCACTGGAGTTTAATTTGCTGAATCCTCCGCATTCATTAATCTCGTGTCGGTCTCTACAGTAGATACAGATACTTGTTGTTGATACAAAGGCACGTTTAACAGTTTGACCTTTGTTTTCTCTTGTTGTTGGGGAGGTTGTTGATGAATTTAAAGGTAAGTTACACAACTGGGTTGGGTCAATGTAATATAATCCAATTAGTTTGAACACTTTGTATCCTAAACCCCTAATCATATATTTTTTGTAAAACTATTTCTTGTTTCGTTCAGCCTATGTATTATGCCAACTTAGCATAAAGATTAGTCTGGTGTTAGCGTCCTAGAATTTTCTTAAAAAATCGGAAAAATCTTTCTTTCATAACATTTGGCAAATGTTGGGAGAGAATGTATCTGTGGTGGATAGTCTAGACTCAATACTACTTTTATATTTAGACCATTTTGGGCCAGGTTCCTAGGATCTCCCCAAGAAAATTGTAAAATCATTTATTTATGTTATTCGGTTGTCATCGTAATTAAACATCGTATTTATTATAATTTTTAAATTATGTTTATTATACTTATTAAAAGAAATTCATTATAACGAGAAATTCTGATTTTACACTAATGCATGTAAAGTATAAGTTTGGTTAACGATTTTTAGGACATATTTAAGACAAACTTCACTTATGTATATAGATTCGTGAAGTTTGTCCTAAAAAATCCCTATTTTTTTGACAGATATTTTTGTAGATGGAATATTCAAATGTAAATACTTGCTAAGGAACTTCATATCTGTGCATTCTTTTCTGTATCTTCAGGTAAAAAAAAAAATTACTTTGTCTCTCAAATATTTATTGTTTTCACTTACCCGGCTAGTAACATTTCTGGCCTTATATAAGTTTCAGTCGCGCCTGGCTTAGCTGGACTACCTTTTATCCAGTAATTTACTGAGCGTGGATATGCTTCAATAATACATTCTAATTCTACGTCTGAACCGGCTAAGCCGCCAAACAATTGTTTTGGTGTTGTTATTGTTGGGACAACTGTGGAAAATTAAAAATATTTTTAATATTACAATAAATAGTGAAAAAAATGGCGTTTTTTTGTCTTAATTTAATTTTTATTGTTTTACTTTTATTCTTTATAAATGGAAGAGAAAATTGTATAACAAAAAAAAAACGGATAACATACATAAACCCAAAATGGAAAATGTTGTAATGTTAAAATGTAATTTATTATTTTGTGTTATGCTTGTTGTTAAATTTGTGTTTTAGGATTGTTGTTATTATCATGATTTCAAATGGCCAATTTTAATGGACTTAATTTTTTTATGGTTTCTTATAATAATTTTTTGTTTGTTTTTTTAAGTCAATTAAGTTTTACGAGCAAATTATTTTTATTTTGAGTTTAATTAAATTTTCAGTTCAGTATAAAAATTAATATGCACATTAATTATAGGACTGGATAAAAACGTAAGGTTCAACTCTCACTGCTACATCTGATTATGTACACTGTATAGGTGTCCATAAATAATTCGGTTTGTTATTTACTGCAGTCAGTAGATAGAAGGGGGATAATGAGGAGGGACTAAAACTAGCAATTAATTATTTGATTTATTGTTGGCCTCGTTGACAAATATTTTAAGCAGTAAGAATGTTAAGTACGCATGTTGTGTTAATATTTACTGTTATTATAGTGTATACAAAATGTTACCTACAGTGTACATTTAAGTAGACCCGTTTACTAACAGCTGGCGGCACATCATTCGACGCTATACATAAATATGCTCCCATCTGTTTACGATTAACTTTATATAAATTTAATAAATTTCCATTATATGATTCAACTGTAATTAAAAAAAAAACAAAACAAAAAAATCCTTATATACATAACCTTAATTATAATGAATTGCTTATATTATAATTGATCAATTTACTGTAAAACCTTTTAGCATAAACTGAATCAACCAAAAACCAAATCAAATTCCCACAAGGTTTTCTATTATATCAACAAAAAAAATATGAAAAGGAAAACCATTCTTCTATTTTCCAGTATTTTGCACAAAGTTTAGCAACAAAAAATTTTAATTTTACTAAACCAAACCAAAAAAAAAAAAAATTTTGTTATTAATTTCCCATAGTCCCTATGATCAATTATTTTCATCAATAATAATAAAAGTGTGGTTGTGGAAATTGGCAAATTTTTCATGATTACAGAAATTTGTCACTGGAATATAATTTATAATTGCACAAAAATAAAAATTAGAAATGTAATTATTGATTACCAGGTGATGCAAATTTTTTGAATTTTGTTTCACGGCTTTATACTTTGTAATCATTTAAGCATTTCCACATTGTTTAAATAATACTAATGAATGTGAACAGAGTCGGCGACTTCGTAATTAATTTGTTCGAGTTAAAGGTCGAAAATATTTCAACACCTTGATTTACCCAAAACTATTTTTGAACACTTCAAATTCTATAAAACCATTAAATTTTTCAAAAGTTTTAAATTTTCTAAATTCTTTAAGTTTTTCCAGCTTTTACATTTCTTTAAATTTTTAAAGTGTCCAAATTTGTTAAATTCTTCAAATTTTTGTAATTATTCGATTTTTGTAAAAATTTTAGATTCTGTTGGTCCAAATGTATTTCCAACCTGAAATAGAAGACATTTGTCTGTGTAGAAAATAAATTAATAGTTTATTCAAAGTATACTCTACCGGAAGCTACAGCCATCGCGCAAAAGTGGTAACCTAAACGAGCAACGTCTGGTGAATACGGCGGCTGAGGTAGAATTTCCAAGTTCTGCCCGTCCAAGTAAGTCTTGTTTCAAAATAATCTTATCGTGCCTGTTGTATCATTCCGGTCGATTTGCAGCCAGACCTTGCTTTAAAGATATTAATTGTCGCCGATAAATGTATTCAGTAACGGTTGAACTACATTTCAGCAGCTTAAAATAAATGACACCTTTTTGGTCCCACTACGAGCACAGCATCACTTTCGAACCATAGATGTGGTTTAGCATCGATGGCTCACCTGGCTTGACCAGCGCTTGTTTGCGCTTTGGATCCCCTTTTCATATCCAATAATAATCCGTGGAAGCCAATTTCTTAGCTTCTGAATCAATCTCTTTGCATTTATACGATATTATGCGAAACACGTTGTTGGGTAAAATTCAACTATTTTGCCAATTATTTTTTCGGTCTGACATGAATCTTCGTCCAGTAATACTTCCATTTCCGCTTAACACTAACGACATCTAAGTAAAAAGGTCGGAATACATTTATAAAACCAATATAAATTTTTAAATTCTTCTAACTTTACAAAATCCTTAAGTTCTTCAGTGTAAGTCACACCAGAAATCCTATTTTAGAAAACCCAAGATTTCTATATATAATTCGGACCATTGGGATTGTGCAATTTTATGCCTGTACCTACAAATATTTGTGCATAGCGTACTACAGGAAATAGGATGGGATTTCTCACGTGATTATCACACCAGAAATCCCATATATTCCGTTTATCCGATAAAATATATTTTTCGGTGTATGATAATTGTGCAAAATTGTGCGTTACTAAACTGACCTGTAAAATAGTTTATATTGGCCAGAATCGGCCATAGAATAGCCACAATTGATCGAAATCGTGGTTATTCGAATAGGTTATATTGGCGATTTCCAGAAATCCCACCTTTTATTAACATTCGAATTAAAACAATACACGGCAACAAATCTTGGCTAGAATATTAACTACTAGTATCCAATTGTTTTTCCAATTTCGATCCATATGCAATGGTAGTATCTGCCGGATACGAATCTGCCAGATCTCGTACATATCCTTTTTGATGCATTGTTATTTCATTTTCTTTCTGAGTAAATTCAATTCGTAGGCAATGATTAATTTTTCCCAAATCCTTGATTTTGAATTTAGTTAATAATTGTTCTTTGATATTCGTTATTTTTACTTCACTTTGTGACGCGATGATTAGATCATCGACAAAAACAGTTGTTATCCGAGCATGGATCCGAGTTCGTTTGTTTATGATTCATCTTCGTCAAGTCTTCGTTCAGTTTCGTGTTCCACTGTCGTCCCACTTGACAAAGGCCGTACAATGCCTTTTCATATTTTTTCCGATTGAATAATTGTTTTTGAACCTTCTTTTCTTAAAACTTTCCTAATCTACAGCTCTGTTTGAATATGCTGTTGTAATGTCAATCAGATGAACAGTCATACGGTATCATAACGCGAAAGCCATTACAAGTCGAATGGAACTCATGCGAGCAACAGGAGCAAAAGTTTCGTTAAAATCTATACCAGGACGTTGAGTATATCTCTTAGACACGATTTGAGCTTTTCGTCTGTTGATCATTCTGGAGGATTAAATTTATTCTGGAGATGGATTCGACTGCGTACGATTTTCTACGTATCATTTCTGATTTGTGCCATTCTACGACATCATCTCCATCATCTCCGAGCTTAATCAATTGATATTTAAGCAATGTTCCCATATTCCGTTCCTGCATTATTTACAGCTTATGGTAATTCTTTTTTGGTCGTCCTATCTGACTAGTGAGAATTCTTCCATATCTCCCTCGACCTCTACGAGCAACAGGTTCCTAACGTTCTTCTTCCCCTGGCTGCGATTTTTCTTCTTTCTCGCTTTCATATGAGGATGATGACGATGAAGTGAATAATTCTGATGGAATCATATCAGTTTCGTTGTCGTTCATAAGGTCGTTGTTGTCGATAAAATTAATAGAATTTTAATTCAATATCCACTTCTGGGCTTGTCTTCTTTTCGTGTTCATGATTATTTTTAGATTTTAGGCTATTTATTTATTTCCGTTAATCTGTTTTGATTCGTTAAGAATTTAACGTCTCGAGTTTTTTCGATTTTTCTTTCTTACGGTAACCATACTCGATACGCCTTAGAATTTAGATCGATGTTCGAATTTTCCATTGGTAGGATCTTCGGATTCTTGGGAGTTACTCACACCGGGAACTTTTTCGTCCATTTTTCGTAAGCCGTCCTGCCATCTAAGCTAATCGAAGGACAACGATTTCGAATATAATTCGCTGTTGACATTGCTGTTAAGAGACATCTCGTTACATCTGTCGATGTACGATTCCTCCTTTCAGCCACCTCATTTTGTTTTGGATTATATGGAACCGTGAGCCGTCTTTTGTTACCATTTTCTCGTAGAAATGCATCGAATTTATTGTTCACGTAAATATTTTATTTTTCTTCCGGTTTGATTCTCCGCGCTTGCGTCATACGCTTTCAATGTTTTGAGAACGTAATCTTTTGTTTTTATGAATTTTATTACGAATCATCTCGAATAGTCATCGATGAAGGTAACGACGTATCTCGCTTACCCATTCGATTCAGTGCGCGTAGGACCACACACATCGCAATGAATTATTTCTAATAATTCCGTTTCTCGACTCGACTTCTTTGTAAAAGGATTTTTCGTCATTTTTTCTGATAAACAAGCTTTACAATCGGATTTTTCGTTGACCTTTTCGAGATTAAATCCATTAATTGCTTTATCGCTTTGAGATTCCTGTAAACTTGTCTCATTCGACAGCCCCTTAGTGACCCACTTTATTACAAACATTGCACTTAAATTTGTTTTTTGTTACATCATTATTTCCTCTTTTGAATTTCGTTTTCTTCGTAAATTTGTTTACAAATATTGCATCGGAAACTGCTGCTAGCACATTGGTATTCCTCGCTTCTTATTCTTCCATGATCTTGATTTTGAAAAACTCTGTTGATGCCAATGCATCACGAGACTCTATTGCACGTCGAAAATTTTCAAAATTGGACGGTAAACTGTACAATAACATGATTGTCAGTAAGTCCGCATTGATTTCAACATCCATTTCTTCAAGTTTATCGACTGTGTCGTTGCTTTACGAGCTGGTCTTCTTGATTGATAAATATTTTCAAGCTTTAACCAAACCTCGCGAGAACTACCACATCAAGTACCACATCCCTTTATTTGTTTTAGCTTTGACGGATTGATTGATAAAATATTATCCGATCTTGCCTTTAAATCTCGAGATGTTTTCTCGAGTACAATATTTCGACGACGGAACAACAGAAACCAAACCGTTAAATAAAAAAATCTTGATTTCATAACAAAATACAATCGCCCGTCAATATTCGAGTGTTGCTATGATAGTTTTATAAACTTTAACACTTTTTAAATTCTTTAAACTCATATAATTCTTCGAACTCTCAACATCTCTTAATTATTTCAATTTCAACAAAATCTAGTTCCTTTAAAATCATTAAATTCTGTAATTTTGCAAATTTTTAAATTGTTAAAATTCTTTTATATTTATTCGTCGTAATTTGATACTTAAAAAAATAAATATCCAAATGTTTATCACTGATCAACTAAAATAAAAATCAAATCTTTATCTACTTTGAATTCTTAAATTTGCTTAACTTATTTAAATTCTTCAATTTCACTAAATTTTAAAAATTCAATAAATTCTCTGATTCGTGTAAATTATTAAGAGTTGGCAAGTTCAGTTTTGATTTAGTGAGGATTAAGTAAATTTAACTTTCTGTGATCTGAAAAGGCTATAGCGACTGAATTGCTACTGATTAACACTGATTACTTTCTAAATATAGAAAACAAAGGTCTGCAAATTTTTAAAATTCTTTAGGGTTTTCAAATTTTATAAAATTTATTTCTCATCGTGATCGGATCCTTATATAATTAATGTCTTTAAATTCTTTAAATCTTTTAAATTTTTCTAGAATTTAATTTCTCTAGTTTCTTTGTTTTCAAAATATTTTTAAAATTTAAAATTCTTTACAATTTCGAAATTTTTTATTTTCCTTAAGTTTCTTCATTATTAAGTTTGTTAAATTTAAAACATTTATTAACTTCTTTATAGTGTTTATTTTATGAATATGTCATTCATTAAATTTTTTTTAAATCTTTAAATTTTTCAAATGTTTAAGTTCTTTAATTCCATTAATTTTTAAATTTTTTAAAATTTTCGACATTTTTTAAATTCGTTAATTTTTCTAAATTCTTTAACATTTCCAAATCTTTATATTCGTTAAGTTTCCTAAATTCTAAAAAATTCTTTAAATTTTTTAAATTCCTTAAATTCTTCAAACTTTTCAGATAAATTCTTTAAATAATTGAAAATCTTAAAATTCCTAAAGGAATCGTGTAAACTATTTAATTTCTCTAAATTCTTTAACTTCTTAAAATTTTTCAAATTCTTTAAATTTTTAAAATGCTTTTTAATTTTTTTAGAAGTTTTAATTCAACTAAAAGATAAATGAATTAAAAATAAAAATGTTTAAAGAATTAAAAAAGTAAAAGAATTTGAAGAATTCAAAGAACTTTAAGACTTTAAAGAATTTAACAATTATAAGAAAAAATTTTAAGCTTCAAATGTACCAAAGCAATTAATGAAATGTAAAAAATCAAAGAATTTAGATAGTTTAACAAAATTAAAGATTTAAAAACTTTTAATGTAACGAAAATTCTCTGAAATATAAGAAAATATTTTTTATTTAAATTTAAAACATTTAAGAAGGATTCAGGGGCATATCCTCAATTCGGTCGCAAGGTGGGGACCGAGTAGATAGGAAAGAATAGTTGCAACAACTACGAATTATCTGGAGACTGCATGGAATCGTGATGATGGTGGAATGAAATCTCGGTGGATTAAGAAGATAGTGATGTCTTGTGCTCAGCGATGGTGAGGTCGACAATGACATGTCAATTATTGACAATTGTCATTATCGACGTCTCGATTTAAAAAAACAAATGCCACCAATGTCGAATATGTCAACAATGTCAACAATAAATAATTTTTCGATATTCAAATGTTTTTCATTGAATTTTAATTTAATTTCATAAAACATAGAAACAAAACATATACTCTATTTTTAATTTCATATTTTTTGTTTAATTTTGTTTCAGACTAAAAAATAAAAATTATTGCACTCCATCTGCAACTGCAATTAAAACAATTCCGTCTTACAGTAATGTAGTAAAAAAAAATAAATAAAAAAATTGATATAAAATATAATATTATACTTTTTTAAAGTTCTTTTAACAATATTAATTGAAAATAAAATAATAAAACTAATCTAATAGTCATCTGACTCATTTTTATCCAATAATTTTACAGAATAATACGTATGGATTAGATTTTTAGATTTCTTGAAAGTCAGACGGTTTCTGTTTAACGAGTGAACAAACAACCAATTTAAAAACAGTCTTTCAATTTGTCCTGATGAAGCCGGTATTTTCAAAAGTTGAATATCCAAACGCGCCAGATTTGGAAAGTTGAGTTTTGCTGCTTTTCAGTAACATACTGGATTGTTTATATTTTTAGTTTTTAGCATATTTAAAAATACTGATCTATCCTCCTCATATTCTGTCCATTCTTAATTGCCGTCTCCATCCAGTTTATTTATAATGAATTCAGCAACAGTCGATCGCTGATCTTCGGATAAATAAGAATTGCAGCAATAATATGGATGTAAATAATATGCTGTAAGAGCAAAATTCCAACAAGTTTTGTTTTGTGTTTTATTGTCGACGTTGTCGACGAATTGATGACTTTGTCGACATAGATGACGCTAAAATCTTATGTCGACGCTTTGTCAACTCGTCAACGTCGACAATAATAGATGACGCATCATCAAACATCCCTGTTGTTCTTTAGCAATTTATCATTAAAAAAAAAAAATTAAAAAAAACTAACATAAAACATATATTGACTACTAAGGTACATATATGGAACCGGGTCAATTTCTATAATTATTAATACACCTTTCCTAACCTTCCGTCTTGTTATGTGTAAAGGGGTGTGGCGGCCATTACCATTCACCACCACAATATATTAACTTGTGTAACAATTATTGTGAATTCACCATTAACAAAATTAAATATTTTTTCTGACCGCAGCACTGCAATGCGCTCAATAGCAAAACAAATGTCTATTCAATTGTTTTGCGCACCGGCTATTATAGCATACGCTATATTTATAACATCGCCGTCGATAAAAAAAACGCATCCAACTTCACACACAAATTAAAACGAACTCCGTTTTCTCTTTCTTTTCAATTTCATATTTCGTCTTCGCAGTCTCTTACTAAAATTCGAACTAAAAATACACAAAAAAATGCACAACAAAAATCGCGTCGCAACAAAATAAAATGGTAGTGAAATTAAAATAATATTTTAATTGAATAATAATTATAACGAATTAAAATTAATTAAAAATAAATAAATTATTACAAAACAAAATTTTAATGAACAAAATTAAATCAATAAAATTAAAATTAAATAAATTAATGTTGTTTCACTGCGAGAAAAACCTAAGCGTTAAAGGGGTACGGATGGCCCGGTAGTGATGTTCGAAATCGTTCTAACCAAATCTTTTTAACCTGATCTTTTAAATGATCGAAAACTCAAACTGGTTAGTTAAAAAAGATTAGGTTAAACATGATCGATTTTGTCCAATTCGCTTAATTGTTCATTCGTTCACTGGTTTTTTATTTTCGTCTATTCTCTTTATATAAAATAGAAATAGACAGCTATCTCTCACTCTATACATGAATTGCTCATACGTATCCCATATATTCTTCTCTCTCCTTTACTTCATTAACCGGATCGATGTTGTTTTTTATTAGAATGAGCAAGCACACAAGTACAGTACAATAATACATCGATCCGAAACAAAATAGTTATAAACCATATAAAAGTGATTGTGCTAAAAAGAGATGACGGAAATACTACGATAAAATAAAAAAAAAATCTATATACAATTGCCGTTTTACTTTGCTCACTGGAATAGTTATTGGTATAAAAATAAAAATGCAAATTATGCCAAAATAAAAACCGAAATTAATTTTCTTTTTGCTTTTATCAATTGACTTAAAAAATAAAATTAAAAAACAAAAAAAAATATCAAAATTATTACTAGAATAATTCTTTACCAACAAAAACTTGGTTTGAAACTATACATTCCGGAGTGAAAATACACAGCATTGTTGTTGTAAAATTCCCAAAGTAAGACAGCAAATATATAGAATAAGCGAATGAATTTTTTTAATGGTCATTTAGTAAATATACTAAATTTTATATATTTTAAAACAAATATGAATGAATTATTAAAAAATATTATTTCATATTTGCACCACTAATAATAAATGTGAACATCGCCAAATAAATTATAGATAATATTTCCTTTTTCTCAAGTTTTGTTCATTTTCGTTCAATTTGTTTTGTTACGATTTTTTGAACGATGAATGATATATAGATTTGATTTGGTTGAAAAGGAACAGGTTAAAAGATTAGGTTAAAATAACCTGGTTAATGAGCAAAAAGATCGAATCGATCTTGGTTAGCAAATTAACCAGTTTCGAACATCACTATGGCCCGGTAACACTGCTGAATCGCGAGACTGACATCCTCGATGAAAATAACGATCGCAGCATGTTTAATTTTTCTTGGTTTATTGCGACCTCTATTTATGAGTAGTAAATGTATTTTAACACAGTACATAACCTCACAAATTATTCAAACTAACTGTTGAGAATTAACGACAAACAAAAAATGTAATAATTCTCGGTTTGCCAGTTCGCATCTCCTTTCTTGTTCTTGTACATAGTTTTTTATTGTCTTTTCTCTATTTTGGCTTGTGGGTTTTTTAGTACAATGAATGTTTTTCTTGTATCCGGAGATTTTACAAATTTCCCCATGGTCATTCGTGCCGGATCATAGCGTATATCATCTTCGACAAAAAAGATTATATGTTCGATATTACGTGCTTTTGCCTCGATTTACCAATCAGAATTGTGAAATAAATTTCGAATTTTGAATTGTATTTTTTTAATAAATATCGCGACAAAATGACAGACGCTAAAATTGCTGACTTGAAAGCGTGGTGAATCAAGTCGACTGTCACATACACTTTCACAACAAGTTGGGCGGCATAATGAATTCAAAAGATTAGCGGAATTTGAATCTACGTTGCAGCGTGTGAAGTCGGATATGACAATTATTACAAATGTCAGCAGATTCAGTCGAAGCAGAATTGCTCACCCAAATTTGATAAATTAAAAGGTCAGAGCCACGATTCAAAGATTAATCAGTATAAGTTACCAAAAATAGATTTACCTAAGTTTGATGGTTTGCATATAAATTGACTTAATTTTAAATGTATTTTTACGGGATACAACTAAATTT